>VUQS01016149.1:569-13534 GCA_015108495.1 Heterochromis multidens | reverse complement strand
TTTATCATTTCAGGAAACAAACTAAGTTGCTTTCAATCAATCAATGAGGCTTTGTTGTATGTATGTTTTAATGAAGCTACTGCAAGGAGTCAATCAGCTTAGCATAAAGACAGCCTGGTCCTGTCTAACTGTTTAAAAAAAAACACCTACCAGTACTTAGAAAACTGTAGAAACTATATGGTACAAAGATTAAGGTGTACAGTCTCTGTATTCACTGTATTGTCCTTCAGTTCCAGTGTAGAAGACAGCATGCAGTGATTTGTTGCCTTGCTCATTCTTTTACTTGTGTGAGCTACACAACTGCTTAGAGTGCCAGTTAAACAGTGCCACAAGCAGCAAGTTTAATAAAAACTATAACATACAGAACACTTTTCTAAATACTTTGTTAAAGTTTATACCTATCAGGTATCAAACTGAATGGATCGGCTTTGTCAACTCAGGAAGAAGCTCTCTGCCAGTGTTTTAGAAGAGCTCCACCTGTCAGGAGCTGACAGGAAGGCGCGCTCAGGCAGAGAGACAAACACTTCATTTTGCCAGGGATTTGTCTAAAGAATGCTAGATGACTTGATTATCCTGGTTAAACAGGATTCCCTTTCTTTTATACTTGTATGCCCTTTTATAAGGAGAGATTGCAGCTTTTTCTTGAGAAACACATCTCTGAAATACCACAGGCAGCTCTTGACAGGTGGAGGCAGTGTTGAGGCTTATTAGGAAGAAGTATGTTATAAAGAACAGGGGACCTAGGGGTTCAATTGTAAAATCAGCTGTCTAATTGCAGGTAATGACAGCAGCTAAATACATTCAGGTCCAGTGACTTCCTACTTTGAGACACTTTAACGATACATATGCGGATACTTTGTCTTCCTGACTTGATTTTTTTAAAGTCACACTTTTGGTCTTTTTATACTGTACCTATTCATAGGACTCTACCAGGTATGGTAAAGATGCTAAATACACCAAAAATATTGGCGCTGGCTCGGGTATAAAACTATTTCGAACGATACCCAGCCCTGTTATAATACTGAATGCAAGTTCATCCAAGATGGCTGCTTTAAGGTCACAAATTTTCCAAGCAAACAACATTGTGGGTTAATGTAAGTGAGATGGGAGTCTCTTTTTTAACTGACTCGGTTTAAGGTGAACACTCTGTGGGCTTGACTCACTGATGACAGATCACCTCCCTTGACTGTTTTCTCCAAATCTTAACCGTTACTAGTGAGAGGAAATTGCAAAACCATAGACCACGCTCCACATCTCTCTTCTTCCACACTGTAGTGTTTATGTCTCTGTGCTGGGATTCTCCCCTGACATCAGTATTTTCTGGAGGGTCTTTTGGTAGAATGGGGAGAAGACCAGCTTGTTGTAGTTGACAAGGCGACTGAAGCGAACAGCGAGCTCTTTTAGCTCCTTGCTGACTGGAGCCAGACCCCCTGGGAGAGGAGGAGGGGTCTTATGTTGGCTGGACTCCAGGGAAGCCAGAAGGTAGTTATAAACCCGAGATTCTGAGAGGAGAGAAGAGGGTTTTACTGTCACTGACAACTTTATTACACAGTCAATAGTGCACTGTTGGTGTTGCTTCTAAGAGTCATCATAGGTAACACTGTTCTTACCCATCAGCATGTGGACTGTGTTGTCTGGTTGGATGGTGGCAGAGATTTGCCCCTTCAGGGTGCTCTTTCGGTCAGCTGAGAATGGAGAATAGCCATGCTGGCTTAGACACTGACTCAGCTCAACACACAGTTTCTCCCCAATGATTGCTAAGGCCTCCTGTGCACTAAATAAACTTTGGGACAAACAAAAAAAAGTTTTAGTTTTGTAGAATCGCAAATTAGTATGAGCTTCACAACAAAGGCCCAGCATTTTGGAAACATACTTGCTCGCAAGCACAGAATAAATATACGAGATGCATGCACCCTCCAGATCCTAAAAGTGAAGCCAATGTAAAAGTTCCTAAAACCTGCATTCTTACTATTGGCCAGTAGGGGTCAACGCTTCTGGTTGCAAAAATAAGTAACGTTCTTAAAGATCTATGGTATCTTCATCGGTTCACGTCTTCCAACATGATGTTCATTTTGTAAATTATGCCACCATTTAGAGTAGAGTAAATGATAAAACAGGGTATGATATGGGCATGTCTATATGTCTGGTAACTGATTGTTAAATCTGACGTAAGGGTGGGCGCGGGGCTGTTTTATGTAATAATTAACTGTAACAGCAGGCTTATAACATACGTTTGCTTAACAGCAGCTTGATATTAAAGATTGGAGCTTTTTTCTATTGAAAAAAAATTAGGCTTCACTGGGGTCAGCTCGCAATCATGTGATTAGCACTTCTATCAAACTATCTATCAAACTGGGGGTTCTCAGACAATCTATAAATCAATTTTCTTAACTGCTTTAGGCTGGAGCCTACAGCGAACCTTTTGCTCTCATGTTCATACATATCGCCAATTTAGAATCACCAGTTAACATGAAGCACATCTTTTTAAACTATGGGAGAACACACAAGCTCCACAGAAAAGCTTCAGCTGGCCACGAAGTTTGAACAGAGAACCTTCTTGCACTAAAGCACCACCCAGATCTCATTCAAAACACTGCATTTTCTTGTTTCTGACTACAGGGCCAGCTACAATTTCTCATAAAATAATATACTTAATAAAATTTAGCAAACTCTGATTGCAAATACCTCCTTTAACAAGCAAACACAGGCCTGCCTACTGTCCTTGGGTTCTAAGTTAGATCCCCCTCATTTGTCACATCCGTTTTCAAAATTAACATGGTGATGGCCAAAATGCAAACTCAAGGCTTTAAAACGGTTGTCCAGAAACCAGTGGGTGACTTATATACAGTCTGTAGGAACAACACTAACGTTAAAGTACGCCCTACATTCATCTTCTGTTTTTTACTGTTACTAAAACACAGTTGCTGGAAGATGATTATTCGGCTCAGAAAGCTAAAACAGTCATACCATCACATATGTGGAGTTGATGGAATCTACAATGTGTCTATTTATACTGGCTGTGGATTTGTCCTTGACTGAATTCAAACCAGGCAAGTTGCACTAACAGAATATGTCAGCATGTGGCCTTTCCAGAGAAACTCACCATGAAATTCAAACTAATCCCAAGCGGGTCAATTTATGCATCATGCAAGTCAAAACTTATAGACTCTATTAAATGAATGCATTAGTGGCAAACTGTAACTTCCTAGAAAACAGTTAGGCCAGTACACCCTCAATCTAATCTTCCTTTGATTATTGACATAGAGAATAATTAGTGCTTGAGAACGTGAAATCAAACAAATGTAGGTAAATTTGGCCACTGTAGCTTTATTAAATGTACAATTTTTTTTACTTACGGTGTGTGCATGTCTGCAAGCAAGATATTGACAGTGTTTTTAAGGGTCTCCATCAGTCCTGGCAGGCCTGAGATGGCCTCCCCAGTTGTAGTGTAGACAATGAGCAGTACAGAGGAGAGAAGAACCAACTGTTCAACCTCCTGCTGCATCTCTTGGAACCGAACCTGATCCATCAACACTGTCTGAAGACAGAAGTAGAGGAGAGTTTTTGGATGAAGAGTAAGACACAAGAAGTGAAATCTGAACAAACTCTGAGACACATTGACCCAGGATTGACAGGGTTTACCTCCGGGAAGGGGTCTGAGGTGTGGTCCCACCTGAGCAGGCGAAGATAGGCATGATTATGGACACTGAGGGGGTGGAGTGAATGAGAGTCAGATGTAGCACCACCTGCTGCTGATGAGTCTTTCAAGCATTTCACTGTGTCCTCAAGCCATTTCTCAGTGAAGTCTAAGGCATCTGAAGGAGAGAAAAAGGATTATTTTATTATTCTTTACATCACTAATGAATGGTCAGCCTGGTCAAGTCCATTTTTGATCCGGGAGTAAACAAATGATATTTTCAGTTTCTGTATTTTTAGCTTATTTTACCAGATGTTCAAATATACACAATTCAGATCATCCTAGATAGAAAAGCATGCAAACACAGAGATTTTTGTGTCACATTTTTAGAGGAGATAGTAGCATAAGTAGATAGAAGAATGCAGATGTGCACCAGCGGTATAATATGAATGTTTTAGCCTATGTGTAAATACTGCATCAAATTAAAGCTGTTGAGTGTCAGTGAATTTCAACTGATTTTCAAAAAGTAAAACAAGCAAAGAAAGGTGACACACACAGAAGTGACTACACCCCTGTACAACATCACTTAAATATTAAAACATTCAGTAATTGTATAACATCTTAATAACTGCAGTATTTCTAAGTTGATAGGTTGAGTATTTCCCTTTTATGAACAATTAAAAATAAATGTGTTTGACAGACTTAATACATCAAACACGCAAATTCGAAGATGTTTGGTTACCAGCGTAACCCCAGTTCTCTAAAAAAACAAGCGAGGTATTACCCTTTGGTGTGATCAGTCATGGAAGCTCCACTACCATCAATAAAGACAGGCCAATCACCTGAACAACACAGGGTCCCCATCCCCTTTTTATAACAGCTATAAAGACCAGCTGAGCACCTCAGTGGTACTGATTTCAGATTATCCATTTAACTGTTCTCCGACGCAGTTGTCAAGTCACTGCCTGAATGCAATTTTTCTGGTTTCAAGATTATTAAATTGTTGTTACTTTTTTCATAATCATTTCAAAATATATTGCTTTTAGAGGCGGGCGTCACATTGTGCTGGCCTCTTTGTTTGAGACAAGTAGCACTATCAAGCTAGCGCATCAGGTTGCTTGTGTGTTTGTGTGCCTATATTTAGCTGGAAAAGCTAAACATTGGCTATTATGACTGAAACTGGATCCTTTCAGGGAGATGCTGAGTCACCTGTACTGTTGTGAAGAACGCTCAGGGGTTGTTCTAAAAGGCAGAAAATGTGGTCATTGAAACTAAATTGAATTCACCAGTGATTTCCAATTAGAACAAATGGTCAGAGGAACAGAAAATTATGATTGGGAGATTTCCAAAGATGGAAAAGGATACAAAAAGAGCAATGACCAACTAAAAAACAGTGGACACCACAGACTGTATATATAAAACATGTACATAGCCGCCATGATGTCACCCATTGGCCAGTGAAGTCAAATTGCGAAGCCTCAAGATGTTTTGTTTAGGTTTTGGCAACCAGATGGATCTGACTGTGAAACTGCATGCTCATTGGCTCACGGCTTGTGAGTGGCTTTATCCGGATTTTTGATTCTGATGGGAACTATAATATTACCACAATAAGAAACTATTGATTGAGCCAATACAGTCACAGCTCACAGAGCAAGGGAACAGAGGGCCATTTTCCAATAGACCCTCCATATAACCAGATTCCTTTTGAGTTGCCCCTTGCTGACCAATAAAAAGTATGCAAATTTAGGGCACTTCTGACTTGGCTTCACTTTTCACACCTGGCCGCGTTTTACACATACTGTAGTACCTCTCATTAGAGCTGTAGTAGCCACAGAGAGTAATTTTAGTGCTAATAATAGTCAGTATAAAAGAGATATCCCTTACTAGGTTGTTTCTCCAGAAACTCCTGGAACTTGTTCCTCTCGTATTCAACAGACTGTTGCATCAAATGAGGCCTGATGCTGCTCAGGGCAAAGTTAGCCATGTCCACCTTCATCAGGTCCAGCACAGAAAATATGGCCCTAAAACATGACAGATGACAAAAATGGACAAGCTGTAAGCGCTGATGATGAAATATGCACTTTTCATGACTGACTAAGCTTTTAATTCACTCTTGGTAAGTCTAGATCAGGATTGGGAAACTGTTAATAATGTCTTGTATTCCAACCAGAGTACAGTCACTCTACAACAAGTTGACTGCTGCACGGTCTGATGGGAACGAAATTACACAATCTAAAAATAAACCACAGCCTGGAACATACAGAGCTAATAATAATCTGCCTCCCATGGCTTACTTGAGCAGAGGCACAATTTCGGTGATCTGCTTCAGCTTCTGGATGTCCTCGTCTCTGCTGGGGGCGCAGAGTGAGCCCATCATCCACACAATGAACTGGGACAGTCGAGCAATGTCAAGAGCTCCATTCTCAGCTTGCTGCTGGATCAGAGGCAAGTCCAAAACCTCCTCAATCTGAAAGCGCAGACGACCGTGGCCTGGTAGCAAGAAAGAGAGCAGTGTCTGAAAGAGAGGAGATATGAGAAGAGATAGGACAGAATGGTTAAATCTAGAGAAGGATGATTGAGGAATTTGAATTACTGTAGCGTCAGCATCTCACCTCTTTGATCTCAGCCAGAAGTTTGATGGCGTGTCCATACGCCGGTGGATCCTCCTTCAGCTGAGCTTCCAAACAATCCCAGAATGCTTTGTGCATGATCTCCTTCACCCTGCGCTCCAAACTGTACCAGGACAACACACATGCTCTTATATCTGCAGCAAGAAAGAACTCACTCCAAGTATCAGATCCAGTCCTCACCTTCCTTCAGGAAGCTCTGTGGGTTTGATTTGAAAAGCCTGGTTGACCATTATTTCATGAGCCAAAGCCATGTTGGTGACTCCTTTAGCTGTCTCCATCAGCTCCTCCACAGAAACAAACCTGGGTGGGCTGGCTGGGAGGAGAAAATGTATATATTTGTACACAATTACATGCCAGTCTTCCAAAAGCCAATGTTTCCTTTAGCTAAGGAACACACAGCTCTTCTGCTGCCAACAAACTAGATATAAACTCATTTACAGAGTGAATTATCTCTCACTTCCAATTGGAATTTAGTGTGAATGTTTTACGAGCTGGCAAAACTAAGAACAATAAGTGTTGATCTCTTCAAGTCATCCTTCAGAGTCTAAGCAAAGTTCTCTGTTCAGCAGCACACCTCCCTTTAAGAAAAGCCTCTATCCTAGTGCCTCACAGCCATGAGCAAAAACAAAAAAAGTCATAATGTTCCACTCTCACGAAGTCGTCATCTGAACAAATCTAAATCTGGAAAACCTAAATGGGAATAAACACACAAGAACATTTTCTACATCAGAACTGACAGTGCTAATCTTTTTCTGTATCATATACAAGTCCAAACTGTTTTTAAGTGGACAACAGTGTATGGCATCTTTGAGTAGTACTCATGTGGTTTCTGGTTTTGGAGGTTTTTTTTTTTTTACTACATTTTCCAGTGTTAGCATCCTCCACAGCTGAAGCTAAGATTGATATTTGGACATTCCAGACCTCTTGACAAGGTTTTTCATACACACTGTGTTGCAGGTAACTGTATTCAGCACACAAACCACACAGTAGATTACATGCCAAGCATCTTAGCAAGCATCCCATTTTAAGGCAGAATACACAGAAATAAGGCAAAGTAGTCTTAAATTTGATGTGTACAGGTACAGGGAAACAATCCTACAAAAGAAAGCTATAATTTTTAAATTGATCTATTATGAACCAGCCAACCATTATGTATTAAACTATGTGCTTTACAAATCCCAACACTGCACCAATAATGCAGAGATAATATAAAAGACGGATATAACTTCAGGGTATAAAAAGTAAAGCCAGTGCAGAAATGCATTAAACCTGCATTCTTTTTATTGCCCAGCAGGAGGCGACTCCTCTGGTTCCAAAAAGAGCTCTGACTGCATGTCTATGGGAAAACAGCCTTCAAATTCATTTATGTGTGTGTCCTCAGTAAACACTTTACTGGTGAGTTTATGGGCTCAATCACTAGTTTCACATCTTACTAAACACAAAATGAAGATTGGTTTGTAAGTTATGTTCGTTTCTAGAGCCAGAAAGGAGGATAAACCAGGGTTAATGGCTTGTCAATTGCAAGTTTTTGTTTGAGAGAAACCGTATGAACTCATCTGGATTCTTTTTATAAAAGCAAAGGTAAGGACAAACATTAAAAACATGCTTTGGCATTCCATCAGGACAAGCAAGGCAAGCAGTTCTTGCCACGCCAAATCTAAAAATATACATAAATTAACAAATACCAAAGTAAAGTTATTCATCTCCTTTAATCTCAGACAGCGCTGTCATAAAGCTCCTCGCCTGTTTGCATTCATCCTTTACATTACTGCCATCTTGTGGCCGCAGTTGGGCATTGTTGCTGAAAGCTGCACTTGTTTCGTGCTCGTAGGAAAGTGTAGCTATCGCCGTTTTACCGGCGTGTACGTCTCCTGTTCCAAGCTCGGCAAGCTGAGAGGCCAGCAGCTTTTTTCCGATGGCTTGCACATGCGCATTGTGGAAAAACCTCAGGTCTTTGACGGCACACACTAATTCCAACCCTAGTGTGTGCAAAAACAGCAGTATCAAATATCTAAACTGATGGGAGAGCAGCGTGTGAGGCAAGCTGCCGCGGGCTCTGCTTTCACTGCTCTGAGATCAGTTACAATCTGTGCTTCGTGTGGAAACACAGCATTAGCAGGTAAACGAGCTTCAGTGATTTATTATCGTAACATATGAGTTTCGTCTTGCTAACCACCTTGGCCAACGTGTGATGCAGAGAAGATGGAGTGTGAAAAAGTTGTTAATAACTCCTTTAGTACATTAGCAAGGGAAGCCGACCATGATGGAGAGGGAACGGCAGCTCTGACCATGTCTGGTCTAATAAAACAGGCAAGTTGAACAGGTGTAGGCTCAGCAGCACTTTCAGATTAGCATCTGAGAATTTCTGAATGTACTAAGTTTAACCAGCTGTTTTCCCAACAGTCCATTCATTAATATTTTTAATCTCTCCTGTAGATATTCAAAGTCAAAGTAAACTTTATTGTCATCACTACTGTAAACACAGTGTACAGAGAGTCGAGACGACGTGCCTCCAGCTACTGCAGTGCAACAGAAACAACAAATAAGACACATAGGTAAAAGGTAAAAATATAAATATAGGTTATAAAAACAATATAAATATCGATAAAAAGAAGAGATATATAAAATATGAGTGTAAATGTAATTCCAACCATAGTGTGTGCAAAAACAACAGTATCAAATATCTAAACTTCCAGTAGAATAGCTGTGATGAGGAATTAAGCAGTGTTGGGTTTGAAGCTTTTGCAATCGGGAAAGTAACAAGCTGGTCATGTGACAGAGGAGAATCTGGCAATATCAACTCAATTTGCAATGAGCTAAAGTCAGTACACTCAGAGATAGATGTACAGTAGCCTACACAGCTTCTGGATAATATACCCATCATGTGTCAGTTGCAAACGGGTGTGTATTTTTGGCAGTACAAAAATCCTCTAAGGAGTTCATTTTCTCACACTGTAATGGCATTAATCTTGTAATGTAACAAGCTACTTGTAAAACTAATGTTATCCAACACTGGAATTAAGATTGTGTAGTTCACTGTATAATTTACAAATGAAATTTAAAAAAAAAAATAAAAATCAGGCAGTGGAGATAAAAAAAAACAAAAACTAAAGTGCTGCTTACTGTTGTCTGTATAACTCTGTATTCTGTTTTACTTTAACCTACATCTTTTCAGTCAATACTTTGTGTTCTTTAGAGTAAATTTAACACCTTTATGTTTTTTTTTTTTTTATTCTATTCTAAAAGCCCGGATAAGTGGAAGAAAATGGATGGATGGATGGATGGATGGATATTCTAAAAGCATTTATTCTATCAGTTGTTATTGTTTTAAGAAAACTGACAATAACTACGATATATTACTGTTTAATAACAGAGAAGTGGCTGTAACACACAGCAGTGTAACATAGAGTAAGGTGAAGTTAAATATTCAGAAGTGGATGCACACTCAGCATGGACAGCGTAACCAATACCTGCTAATTGTAGATGGGTATAAATATTTATTATTCTACTTCTTTTTGCAGCCTAAATTCTGCTACCTCTAGATAAAAAAATAATAATAATAAAAAAAAAAAAAAAATCACCAGCAGTGACTATAATAGTCAAGTTGCTCAAAACAAGCAAGCACCACAGACAAGATGATCTTTATCTGCCAACACCTGAAGGCATGTGCTTATGAACTGAAGCATTCATGATCCTTCTCCTCTGGTCAAAAACAGGGCTAAGACCACATGTTTGAACAGAAGAACCGAGCTGTTCTCATAGCGTGCAATAAGAAGGGGAACAGATCACAACTACAACCAGTCTGCTGACCATCTGTGCTGCCTCTTTCAGGACATATTCTCACATGCATGTAGAAGGTCTCACAGTCAACATGTTTATGGATGATCAACCCTTATGCTTAAATTATGCTTCTGCAGGAACTCGACGTCGTAACTTACGACGTAACCGGAACCCCCTTTTAACCCTACGCCGTAACCTTTCACGTAATCTGACGTGCACCTCCTGAGAAATATAACTACACGTCGGGTTGACGCAGCCCACAATGACTCTAATTGGAAGGTTATGGCCTAGGGTTGAAAGGGGGTTCCGGTTACGTTGTAAGTTATGACATAGATTCCCTGCAGAAGTCCCGCAGAAGTCTAAATCAAGCTTTAGAAACACAGGTCTGCAGGGGAAGAAGAGGCCTGGAATGACAGTGAGCAGCAGGAACCAGTAAATCTTTTCTGAAAACTTACTTTCAGGGCTGTGCAATTATTCAAATTTTAATTTCAATCATAATTTTGGCTTATAGTATAAACCTGATGGGCTGTGGCACATTTAATTCAGTTCACATTTATTCATTTAGCCAGTTTATTCAGTTGAATTATAACTAAAATTCATAGAAATCCACCTGATTTTTCCTTAAAAAAAGTTTAATAAATCTGTCATTTTTCAAAAGTCTCTGTTAAATAATCATGATCTCATTAGTGATTGGGCAGGTCTGCTGACAATAATGAATAGTTAAAATAAGCCTGTTTACCTTGTGGAGTGCTGCCTCTGTGAGGACTCGGAGTGTTTGCCCGGACCCTCTTCCTAACTGTCTCCCCAGAAGCCTCCTGCCTCTGCTCCTCCTTCGACTCCTTGTCTCCTCCATCCTCAAGGTGGTCTGCCTCCTTTGGCATTCTGGAGTCTGCAGGAGAACAGGTAACATAGAGATTTAAATGTGCAGGGATTTTAAAAGCTGAGAGTCTCTCTGAATCCCAAACGCTGTGAAACAGCTGGGTTTTTCTAGAAGGGCATGCAGCAGGGCTACACCAGGAAGCAGTGGTCGTTATGTGAAGGGATCTCGTTTAATAGCACAAACTGAAAGAGATGTGCAGATTTGTTTTTGTGGCGTTCAAATGATGACATCATCTGGACTGAGAGAGGAGGAGGGAGAGAGGAGGGGTCTGTGTGGCAGAGCGATGCTAAGACTGAGGAGGTGAAGTAAACAGAACAAAGCCTCTTGGGTACTGTGTCTGTCCTCGCAGGCTTCGGTAACGGTACTAACCTTGTTGTCGGCAGCCCGGGGGGAAAGAGATGCGTCTGCTGTGGAGCTCAGCTTGTCTAACGTTAGCTTTTAGTCAGCGTGAACGCCGCTTTCTGTCAACACCACCACCGCAACAAAGCTTTATGACACAGCTACTCCTTCATAACCCAGACACAGCGGAATTCTCACTGCCACACGTTTATTCAAACTTCACCGCTGCCAGACACCGTGTTCAGAAGAAGAAAAGCTTTGGTTCATCCTCGGAAACTCGAGCTTTTTTTTGACGTCGCAGCCCTTCTCTGACGGGTTGCCGCTAATCAAGAGACTCTTCCTGGATTGGGTGGGGCTAACATGACGTAACAGTCGAGCCCACTCCCGCATGCACACACATAATAGTCAGCATTTTTTTTTGTTTGTGTGGTTTTATTTTTATTTTGTTTTTTTTAAAGAAGAAGATGATCCTATCATGTTTAAAGAGTCTCTACCACTAGGCTTTAAAATGCAGCATAAGGTCTCCAGACCTGAATGCAACCTTTAACCTGTATAATGGATTTTATCAGCATAATAAATAAATAAACAAACCTGTTCAACTGTTTATTGATGCAAACATCTGATCAGCCAATAATATGGCAGCAACTCAGTGCATTTAGGCATTTATCATCTCTAGGGTTTACAGAAAATGGTCTGAAAAAGAGAAAATATCTAGTGAGTAGCGGTTCTTTGGGCGAAAATGCCTTGTTGATGCTGGAAGTCAGAGGAGAATGGCCAGACTGCTTTGAGCTGATAGGAAGGCAGCAGTAACTCAGGTAACCACTCGCTACAACCAAGAACATCCCTGTGCTCTTCTGAGATGCTTGATGACACATCAAACCTTGAGTGCCACTCCTGTCAGCTAAGAACAGGAAACTGAGGGTGCAATTCACACTGGCTCACCAGAATTGGACAATAGAAGTTTGGAAAAATGTTGCCTGGTCTGGCGAGTCTCGGTTTCTGCTGTGACATTCTGATGCTGGGGTCAGAATTTGGCATTTAAGCACGGATCCATCTTGCCTTGAATCAATGGTTCAGGCTGCTGCTGGTGGTGTAATGGTGTGGGGGATATTTTCTTGGCACACTTTAGGCCCCTTAGTACCAACTGAGCATAATTTAAATGCCACAGCCTGCCTGAGTATTGTTGTTGTCCATGTCCATCCCTTTATGACCATTTTCTGATGGCTGCTTCCAGCAGGATAATGTGTCATTTCACAAAGTCAAATCACCTCAAACTGGCTTCTTATACATCACAATGAGTTCACTGTACTCAAATGGCCTCCACAATCACCAGATCTCAATCCAATAGAGCACCTTTGGGATGTGGTGGAACAGGAGGTTCTCATCATGGATGTGCAGCAGTCAAATCTGCAGCAACCATGTGATACTATCATGTCAATACGAACCAAAATCTCTGAGGAGTGTTTCCAGCACCTTGTTGGATTTCATCCTGATACCTAATGGCAGTCAGGGTGCCGTTGCCTAGCCTGTGTGTCCCTCCACGGCTTCTCCAGACCCTTTCACGTCTGTCACATGTGGTCAGGGTGAACCTGCTCTCATCTGCTCTCAAAATGTGAGTGTCCTCCACCTGTAAAACCATTCCTGTTTTGGGGGTTGTCTCATTGTTGCCCCTCTAGTTCACCTGTTGTTAATTTCATTA
>VUQS01016144.1:2340-14569 GCA_015108495.1 Heterochromis multidens | reverse complement strand
AAAAACAACAACAAAAACATGCATATTCATATGAATCGGTGAATTCATAAAGGGCCCAACTCCACATTTTTTTCAAAATTCCAATTCCGAAACTAAAAAAAAAAAAAAAAAGTTGGGGCACTGTGTAAAATGTAATTAAAAATAAAATGCATTGATTTGCAAATCTCGAACACCAATATTTTATTCACAATAGAACACAGAAAACATCAAATGTTTAAACTGAAAAAATGAACCATTTTAAGAAAAATATTAGCTTATATTGAATTTGATGGCAGCAACATACCTTGAAAAAATTGAGACCATGTTTACCACTGTGTAGTATCCCTTCTCCTTTTAACAACAGTCCATAAACATCTGGGAACTGAGGAGACCAGCTGCTGGACTTCTGGGAGAGGAATGTTGTCCCATTATCGTCTTGTATAGGATTCTAGCTGCTCAACACTCCTGGGTCGTTTTTGGCGTGTTTTCTGTTTCATGATGCGCCAGGTGTTTCAGTTGGTGAAAAGTCTGGACTGCAGGCAGGCCAGTTTAGCTCCTGGACTCTTCTAATATGAAGCCATGCTGATGTAATAAATGCAGTCTGAGGTTTAACATTGTCTTGTTGAAATATGCAAGGCCTTCCCTGAAAAACATGTCGGGATGGGAGCATATGATGCTCTAAAATCTGTATATACCTTTCAGCATTGATGGTGCCTTTCCAGATGTGCAAGCTGCCAATTTCATTGGCACGAACACACCCCATAGTATTAGAGATGATAAGAAGCCAGATGGCCCCTCTTCTCTTTAGTCGCAGGATGCAGTGTCCAAGTTTTCCAAAAAGAATTTCAAATTTTGATTTGTCTGACCACAGAACAGTCTGACCAGAGAAAGCAGTGGTGTTTCTGGATCATGTTCACATATGGCTTCTTCTTTGCATGATAAAGCTTTAACCTGCATTTGTGGATGACACGGTGACCTGTGTTCACAGACAATGATTTCTGGAAATGTTCCTGAGCCCATGCAGTGGTTTCCATAACAGAATCATGCCTGTTTTTAATGCAGTGCTATCTGAGGGCCTGAAGATCATGGACATCTAATACTGACTTTCTGTCTTGTTCCTTGCGCACAGAGATTTCTCCAGATTCTCTGAGTCTTCTGATTATTATATTATGTACTGTAGATGATGAAGTATTCAAAGTCTTCTCAATTTTACATTGATGAAAATTATTTTAAAAAATTTCCCCAATTTATAGAAATAGTTTTTTGCAGATTGGTGAACCTCTTTACTTCAGAGAAACTCTGCCTCTCTAAGATGCTCTTGTTATACCCAATCATGTTATTGACCTGTTGCCAATTAACCTTATTAGTTGTAAAATATTCCTCCAAGTTATTATTTGTAGTATCACTCACCTTTCCAGCCTTTTGTTGCCCTCTCCCAACTTTTTTTGAGGCATGTTGCTGCTATCAAATTCAAAATGAGCTAATATTTTTTATGAAATAGTAAAATGTCCCAAATCATTTGATATGTTTTCTATGTTCTATTGTGGGTTTATAAGATTTGCAAATCATTGCAAATCATTCTGTTTTTATTTACATTTTGCACAGCGTCCCAACTTTTTTGGAAATGGGGTTGTATATGATAGGCTTATAGCTAAAACACAGTATATGCACATTCTTTTATGTGAAGGTTTGAAGGAAGTAAACAGTTCCAAAAAAATAGCCACAAAGCAGGTCGATACTCCTTAAAAGATTTTCATATTTAAAAATTGTAGTATTAGTTTCTCTGGAAAAGGTCATTCTTAAGGTTTTTCTTTATCTTGCCATTGTTTTCAAATACTGTTTCCCTTGCTAGTACAATGACTTGATCTCGGTCACAGGTGGAACAATCCACATGGTGTGCAGGAATAAGGACAAAGCTGAGGAGGCAAGGGCTGATATTGTCAAGGAGACTGGAAATAAAGTACAGTGTGACTCTCTTTTCATCATCAAGAAAGAATGGCACAGACAACCTTCAGTTTTACACCAGATGTGACATTATTCGTTCTCCTAAATGGCTGGTGTCATTACAGGAAGTCTATGTTCATATCTTGGACCTGTCTGAGACCAAGAAGGTCTGGGAGTTTGCTGAGGGCTTTAAGAGGAAGTACAAGTCTCTCAATGTACTGGTGAGCAATATGTCAGCCTTTATTATTATTATTTTTTTGTGCTGGCAACTTCTTCCACTGAATGATCACATATTGATGTGTTTTAGATCAATAATGCCGGCGCCATCATGAGTCAGAGGGATATGAATGCAGAGGGGCTTGAGAAAAGCTTTGCTTCTAATGTCCTGGGTGAGTCAAAAGTTACACAAGAGGTATGAAGACCACCCTGATAAGAAGGAAAAATTGGAAGATAGTTATGTTTTTTTCTTTAATGTTTGGTCTTCTTCAGGGGTTTACATTCTTACCAAGAGTCTCATTCCATTGCTGGAGAAGAGTACAGACCCCAGAGTGGTGAGTCTGACACATTTAACCTGTGTTCACTGTCACTTCACATAAAATAATTCACTCCTACAGTACTGTGTAAAAGTTTTGAGCCACGCCTCATTTCTTTATATTTTGCTTGGAAAATGGGAAATAGGTATTGAACCTTGTGCCAGCATACATGGAAATAAAGTATATAAGGCCAAAACAGACTGTACAGTTCTAACAAGTTTGAAAGTCAGTATTTGGTATGACCACCTTTGTTCTTCAACACTGCCTGAACTCTCTTAGGCAGCTTTCTTTTAATTTCTTGATGCAATCTTCAGGAATAGTCTCCAGGCTTTTTTGAGGACATGCCAAAGCTGTTTTTTGGATGTTGGATGTCTTTTATTCCGTTCTCTGTCAAGAAGATCCCACACTGCTACCTCAGTCTTTTCTCAGTTTCCCTCCCTTAAGAATGGCTTCTTGACAGCCATCCTTCCACTGAGACCATTTCTGACGAGGCTTCAGTGAACAGTAGGTGGATCAACTGAAGGGTCAGATGCATCTCTCAGGTCCTGTGTCAGGTCTTTGCTGGATGTTTTCCTATTTTTTAAGGAAATGACTTCAGATACTGTTGTACATAGTTTTTTAGGCCTGTCACTTCTTTTGTCCTCTACTTGTCAAGTTTCCTCAGTTTTTTTTAAGGACACACTGAACAGCTCTTCTCCTTCTTTTGGTTGCTCCTTTTAGGGGTCACCACTGTGTCTCCATCTCACCCTATCCCTAACACCCTCCTCTGTCACACCAACCCTCTGCAGGTCCTCCTTCACTACATCCTTGGATATACAAAGTTTTCAGCTCTTTGGGAATCACCTTGTTGGCACAAAAATACTATTTTATGCCTGTCAAACTGTGCTATCTTTGAAATGTTTTGTAGATTCAGCTTAAAAAAAATGGAAAAAATTATGTGTTTTTGTGAGAGGCCAGTGTTAAGCAGCTTAACAAACAGAAAAACATTCCTTTGAAAATGGTCACGTTCAAGTACTGGACTGAAAATGAGAAATAATAGAAATAAATTCTGGAGTTTCCAGATGCTACTCTAATTATAACTGAGAAAATAATTTAATTAAATATGTGCATATTTTTCATTTTTGAGACGTGGGTCACTACATCTCAAATCATCAAATCTTTAGAACATTTTCTGTTAAACCTTCTCCAATTTGCATAATAAAATATTATAGTTCAAAGTGTGGAAATAATAATTATATACTGTATGCATGTTTTGCCTCTTAGTGTATTTTAACCTGAATTATCAGACTCTTCCAGGGCAGTAGGTCTCAAAATGGTAGGCAGGTAGAGTAGGTCTTGAAAATGGAAAATATGCACATATTTAACTAAATGATTTTCTCAGTTATACTTAGAGTACCATCTGAAAACTCCAGTATTTTGTTTATTTGGATTAGACTGTCTACTGATATTTTTGTTTTTGTGGTACAGCTTGTCATATTTGCTCAATTCAACATAAAAGTTGAATGAAAATAGCATTTTCTTCATTTTTGTGACTAAGAATTTCATGTTAAAAAGTATTCTACATGCTTCATTTTACAGTATTGTGAAATTCAACTATATACCATTCAGAAATTGTAGCTAATTGTCTTTTGCAATGTGAAGTTTTTTATTGGTGTGTGCTCAAATATGGGACTTAACAGGAGTGCTGGGCTCTTTTCTTTAGTCAATATGCAGACATTTTTTGATGTATCTGTCCCAAATGACAGATACTGATTCATTTTGAAGAAAGATCAGTGAAAATTTCAGGCTTTTATCTTTAATAGTTTTTGAGATATTCATGTTCAAACATTGCCTCAGATTTCAATGTGCGAAAAAAAAAGTCCTGAAAGTGGGTCGACGGACCATTTTTCAAAAAAATATATAAAATATAAAATATTTGATATATGAAGCTAAAATTTCACAGCACTCATTATATATGTTCAAACTTTGTCCCATGAAACTTTTATGCAAATCGGAGACGGTCCAGCAGAAGGTTTGATTTATTTGAAACGAAATGACCCACAAGTAAACATTGTAATAGCACAATGACAGAGCTGCACCATTTAATGCAGGATTAAATGCAATTTTTATGATAATAGAGGTTTTCTTTGTTTTTGTTTTTTATGAGAACAGGGGCAATTCTCTGTTTTCAGCTTCCTTGAGCTGCCTACTCAATTAATCGGGAAAAAATCAAGAGGTGCATTAGTACTAAAAAAAAAAAAAAAAGAAAAAAAAGTTAATTATTACCTGAAACAGCATCATTAATCCCCGCTTCCTTACACTCTTCTTCATTCTTCTATGTTCAGATCACAGTGTCATCAGGAGGAATGTTGGTGCAGAAACTCAGGACAGGAAACCTGCAGTCTGAGAGAGGCCGCTACGACGGCACCATGGTCTACGCCCAGCACAAAGTAAGACCTGAGCTGGAAGCCTGCTGATCACAACCAACAGACTGTTCAGGTTTAACGCCCTTCAGCGGTCTGAGTTCATCAGGAATCAAGCAAGTTTGAAAAGTTTGAAAGTGAATAAAAAAAAACAACAGTATGATTAGTCTTCTGGTAAATGTATGCCACAGTAACAGATGTTTGTTTAGCATACCACAATTTAAAGTCAGTCCTTAGTCAAATACTGAAATAATACATGTCAGAAATAACTCTGTATAACTGACACTGAAGTTCAGTGATTTATGAACAGATTTGGGATGCACATAATATCAGTGGCTTAAAATTTCTCTTATTGTTCTGATAAATCAGAGTCTGGAAACACCTTATGGACAGGGTAGTAAAACTCAGCAGTCAGGACAGCAGGTGTGGAATGAACAGATTAACTTCCTGGGGGTCCCTGGAGTAAAAATGGCTTGGCCTTATCCCCTCCACTGCACGTGTCTGCATCCCATGTGGTACCCACAAACAACCTAAGCTGAAATTATTAGTTGATTAAGAGAAAATTAGCTGAACAGAGTTGGTTATTTGATTAATTGTGTAATTTTAAGCAAAAATCCTCCACTATTTGCACATCTCCCCAGGTTTATATTGGTATATTGTATATTAGGTAAATCTATATTTATCCTCTATCACAAAACAATTAACCATAATAACCAGCAGGTTTGGCACTTTGATCACGTTTAGGTAAGTTTAGAGGTCTTAATACTAGAACTTTAGAAAGCAGTCCTTTCAGAGAAGAAGGTATAAACAAGTTTTCTGGCAACTTTGATGAATTACTCAAAATAATGCAGAGCGGGTTTGTAATTCAACCTTGCTATCTGAATGGTGTTAATACAGCCTGCAGTAAATATCTTCTTTATTTTGGCTCTCTAAACACTGGTGTTGGATTAGAATAGTGAACTTTGCCTCAGTTAAAAGAAAAGAAAAACAAAACCTTTTCTTCATATTTAATAATAATATTATTAGTTATTGTTTTAAATAATCACAAATCTAAAATGTATTGTAGCTTGAATCAACACTGCTTTGAGCTATGGTCATCCCAACCACCTGCTTCCATGTGTTCTGACTGTAGTTTGGATCAGTATGTGTGAACATTATGAAAAATGCAAGTGAACATGTGTGTAAACAGCACCGAGAGAGAAGAGAAGCTCTTAATTACTTAATTGAAATCAACTGTGTCTGCGGGAGTTCCACCTTATCTTATAACCACAACAAAATCATCATACATGAGTTAAAGACATAATGCTGTGCTGTGAATTCAGCTATAATTACATGTAAAATGATCATTCTGAGACAGCGTTACAAGGCAGGAGGTCTCTTACTTTTTTCACTTGCACTTTCTGTCACTATCTGAAGCCTCTTTGTTCACTCACCCAGTAAACAGCAGTAAGAGAGAGTTTTTCCTGTGTCAGGAGAGCAAGACACCATTGCAAAGCAGCATGATACTGTCTGTAGAGTTTTTTACTGTCCCTTTTCTTTAAATAAAACTGCTGTTATCAAGAGCTGCTAAATCTAGTGACAAAGTCTCTAAGTTGGAAAGTAAACTGAAGTGAGTTGATCACAACTGTGAACAAAAGGGATGTCACGGTGAGATGGTATAGATTTAAACGGTAAACAAAAAAAATGATAAACTTGCATCCTAAAATTCAAAACTGGAGACTTACCCAGTGAACAAATATCCAAATAGATGGCTATTTGGGTACAGCCCTAATTGACAGTTTTACAGTGTTTCAGTCAAATATATCACCTGGAGTGTCAGCCTAAAGGTGTGGTTCATCACATGACAAAGACAGGCGTTCACAGTCGACCATCCAGGCACACTGACTATGCTAGATGCACTCAGACGTGTTCATTGATGTGTGTTCCAGAGGCAGCAGGTGGTGATGACAGAGCAGCTGGCAAAGACTCACACTAACATCCACTTCTCCGTCATGCATCCTGGCTGGGTGGACACTCCAGGTACCACCCACTCTCTCACATGCATAAACATCCAAATGCTTCCACAATTTAAAAAATATGGATTAATTTCATCTGTGTTATCCAAGTTTGTTTGCCCTCTGTTTGTTACCCGTGTGTGTGTGTGTGTGTGTGTGTGTGTCCCAGCAGTGGCCAATGCTATGCCAGACTTTCATCGATCCATGAAGGACAGCCTGCGGACCCCAGAGCAGGGCGCCGACACAGTGGTGTGGCTGGCTGTCTCTGAGGCTGCTACCAAAAACCCCAGTGGACGCTTCTATCAGGGTATGTTTCACAAAGCAAACATCTAATTTTCCCTGCCTATCAACAGGAGATGTGTGAAAAAAAGATTTTCACAAAACACACAAAAATCCAAAACAAATTATCAAGATTTCCATTTTGGAAAATAAATTGGTAAGAAAGAGAGAGAGAGAATAGCACAGCTGAACTGTGCATTAGTCAGTAGCGGGTTGAATGTGCTGCATGGTGTGTGTATGTGTATGTGTGTGTGTGGATTTGGCCTGTGTCCATTGCAGCTGGAGTGGACTGCTTTGGTGCCAGATACCGCCAGAGAGTGCACACACAGATGCACTTTTTCATACACACTCACAGAATGTCCCCAGTGGCCTTGAAGAGAAAGGTTGTTGCCTGACAGGAAAAGCACTCTTCAAGCTAGACAGACATACTGCACTCATGCTTTAATGTGAGGTAGTTTCTATGCTGTCTGCTGCTTATATTCATTTAATTAAACTGAAAGTGACAGCAGACATTGCAACTAACTGGAAAACATCCACCTGTTTGGGTTTTTACCACCTGATATGCCTTGAAATTCAAACATATCTGTGTAACATATGTGAAAATCTAATTGGTGGAAAACTTTAACTTGATTTACAGTACAGCGTTAAACTGATGCTGAATACCCTACACCATAGGCTGACATGTATCTTCCTGGAATAGAAACTACACATCATAGTGATACAGACCTCAACAACTGTGATAGGCCCACTTGGTATCAATATGCTATGTAAACACAGTATATTGATTAACACCAGGATAGTGTCTCAGTTTTAAAAACTGTAATACACTGTTATTGTATCTAGCTTGCTCCCAGTGTTAATGCAATAGCTACTGTTCTGCCAGTGTAGCTAGTCCACTGTAGACTAAGATCTAAAGCCTTCTCTCTACTCTATGAGTAGAAAAGTGCTATATAAGAACCATTAACCACCCTACATTTCATGTCAGCACTGGTGAGATTGTAATTTTAGGTAAATATTTATTCACTTGGGTCATGTGTATAAAGTTATGAGTGTAACCATATGTCTGGGTCTACTATTTACACACCTTATTTCACTCCCCTCAGATGGGATCTGTGGAGTCCATTGAGCCCTCTCAGTCATCACCATCAGATATGTAGCAAGCGCTGTCACTACTGTCCCCACAGTAACTGGGCAGCTCATTGTCTCATAACAGGCAAACAACAGTTCAGTCAGGACTACTGTAGTGAAAAGAAGACTGTTGTTTCGATCTGCAGTCATTTATATTTGGCAGCTTCCACACCTTACATGTGCATTCATTGAAGGTCCAGCACAGAACAAACCAGACAATAGTTGCAACAGATATAGCACTAATTAGGTCAGAAACAGCGTGATAGGAGGGTCTGGGGTGGAGGTGGGCTGCAGAATGTCTTGTAGATTTACAGTAACTGTGTGCAGGGTAAAGCATCTTAAATAGCATGCCTGGTATGGGATTGGATGTGTATCTAAAGATGGATGTAATCTAAAGCTACACCTTTGTGACTCTATAGACAGTACTGCTTGTTCTTGTCCCCGTTATAGCTGAATAACTATATAAAAATCAAATGTAAAATTTGGAAGGATTCCAGATTCATTATATATTAAGGGAAATTAAAGTTGGGTAAATAATGACTGACTCCCATCCTTCTTTGTTAAACAAATGTCATGGTCCACACTAACATGCATTCAGGTTCCTCAGTTTACTGGATGAAAATGGAGGCTTTAAGTCCTTATATCACAGTTCTGATGATGATGATGGCTTTCTTTGCTTATTTATGCATGCACTTGACTCAGGATGAACATATTCAGAGTTGATTGAATGAACTCTGATTAACTTTTCTGGACCTGAAAACTTAGGAGTTTCCCCATTTCAGAGTTTGCTTAAATCTGCTCTCTGGAAGAGGGCCCTGTTGTGACTGGGGGTAAGGGTTGGGTATCCAGGCTGATGTCTGGATATGTGCTGGTCTTCCTGCCTTTCCAACAAGACTCATATCAAGGCTGACTTAATTTCATATTCCCCCAGATAAAATGTAGAAAACAGTCGTTCTTTGACATCAAAGTTAGACCAGGGGTTAGACAACACAGCAGTCAACAGTTTTTGTCAAGTACATACCTTCATGTTAACATCACTGTGTGTGTGTGTGTGTGTGTGTGTATGTGTGTGTGTGCACAGACCGGAAGATGGTGTCCACCCACCTGCCTTTGGCCTGGACCCACAGCTCCCCTCTGGAGGAACAAAAGTTAATGTCTGTACTGGAGGACTTAGCCAAGACGTTCCAGCCACACTGAGTAAGCAGGAGACCAGTACAACACTAACGTCACCAGTTTATACTGACTGAGGCTGGGCTCAGATTTCATTAAAAAAAATAAAATCAAATAAAAAAAAAATGCCCCAGGTGAGGGAGTGAGGATGGATCTTTGGAAATCATTTGAAGTGGCAACACTATCTGTGGTCACTGGTTTAAAGTAGGAGTGTGAGCACTAAGATGTGTTTGGAAACCCAGCCTTATAATACCAAACTAAAGTCAGCGATGATTAAGGGATTAGCAAGATTTGCTTTCTTACTACTTACATAAAGAAGTTTATGTTTTTTGAGACTTTATGAGGACTAAACACTTTATTGTGTAAGTGTTTGATAGTGATGCTGCCTTTGGGTGAGTTATTGTGCTGATAGTGAGATCCCTCATAAAGCACAAACAGCACAGCCTGTCACTGTGACTTTATTAAAGTTGTCAGTCAGATGGGAATCTGATGGGACCAAAGTCACACACACTAGCCATGGGTTCAGTGTCATGCTTGTGTTTTGATGACTTACAAATGTAAGCGATGTGTGTTTAAAAGCTCTATAAGTAACCTGTGTATTTGCTTTATTGTAGTGTAGTTATTGTAATGTGCAGGCTGAACCCAGACTGGTACATGAGCTGTTCTCTTTATGAGCTTAAATACACAATGCAGCGGCATCACTTGACATGTGCAATAAAATCTGTAGATTTATGACTTGGTGATATCTGCCCAGCACCTTTAAAACAGCCTTTTACTTACTGTGACTTCAGTTTATCTTGTAAATGCTTGCTTGAATAAAGAACAGTACTGCTTGTTTTGTGTTTCATTGTGCAGCGACAGTTGTTGGGGGGGGGGGACAATAAAAAAAAACAGTCAAAGTAAGATATCAAATATTTTATTGAGCATCATATTTTTCTCTCTGTGCTCTGTCCTGAGGGCACAGAGAGATTAAAGTCAGCTCCATATTGTCAACAAAAGTATTTCAAAATACAGTTATCTGGAGATATACATTAACATCTTGTTTGGAACAGCAAGTGTCTTTTACAAGCAGTTGGAAGAGGAAAAAGTCAAACAAATCAGTTTACAGAGTTTAATATGGGCCATGGTGTTGTGGAATATGAGTCATCTTTTACATGTTAAAGTGGCCTCTCATCCATTCTAGTGTTTGCTGAACTGAAGATGACAAAAACAAAATGACTCCTGTTCAAGATAGTGAAAGAAAGGGAAATAAACCATTTACCACAGGACAAAAAAAAAAAAAAAAAAAAACATCACTACCCATTAGCCATTTCTGCAAACAGAGAATCCTCGAGTTTCTCATAGCATTAACACCCGTCTGCCATGCCTCTAACATAAGACATAAGAAGTAGTAATGACTGGAGGAGACTTTGATGAAAGGAGAGCTCTGACTGCTGATTGTACGGTAGCATCACCATTAACCCTGTAGATCCCTGATGAATCTTTGTGGCATGAGTTTTTTATGATACTTGGGGGTAGGACTGAGAGTGCAGTTGGTCAATATTGGCAGACTGCTCTTTCAGCCAGCTGCAGTTGCTCATTTCTGAGCTACAGAGGCTCAGATAACAATGACACCCTTGGAAACATGCAAATACATGTTTAAGCTGCACTGAGATTATCACATTAATAACGGCTCAACTGCAAGCAGTAAACCTCCAAGGCTGAAAAAAATAAAGCCAGTTCCTTAAATGGCCACTTGAGGCTGGCTCCAAAAGCAAGTCAGTAATTTTTTCTTTTAGCCCCCCCACCCTTTTTTTGAAATTATATTAGGGCTTAATGTTTGGATTATTAGGGATGTAGGTGACAGCTGTCATCAACGTGCCGTTGTTTACTTTTATTCTGGTGTGACAGTAAAATAAATGACAAATCAGTGCAGCTGTAATATGCTGCACACTTTGTGTTTTTAGTTATTTAAAGCACCCATTAATGTTTTACTTTTAAACAATGGACTCTTTTCTCCTCTCAGCTGGAGTCCTCCCTGTTACAAAATACAAAATCAGCTTATGCAGCTTTAATAATATTGTTCTTATTTTTTTATTTTATTTTTTTTTTTAAATTGTGCAAATTTTTAGTCGTGTTTTTGTACGAGAGCTTCTATGTCCACTTTGGAAAAAAAATATCCCAAAATGACCCAACAGGTATGCTTACATTTAAAAATAAATGGCCATTACTGTAAAGCTTTGTGTTAGTGTCACCTATCAGTCTAACCCCAAGCATAACATTGTTTGACATGTAAATCATACATTATTTTGCTGCTGATTGAAAACAATAGCTGCTATAACGATCACTGCTGTCACCCCAACTAACCAATCAATCTCCATCCATGTATGCATGTAAAATTCTACATGATCCATTCAACATTACAGAGTTTGCATGTGCTTTACTGAAGATCTACTTTGTTTTTTATTACAGGGGAAAATATAGACTACTTTACTAGATGGGCACAAAGAAAAGTAATGAACCATTTACAGTGATAAATGATAAATATTTTACTACAAATATAAATATACACTACATAATCAAAAAAAAACTGGAATGTGAGTACATTTCGAAATCAGGAGTTCCAACATTATAACGCTCATCTGTCCACTTACAATAAGGCAAGCGTTAGTCTAACAATAGAGGGTATTAGCTGCTATTTACAAGGACGCTACATGGAATTATGCCATCTCATCTCTCACAGGTGAGCTTCCAAAAATGTTTTGTTAAATTAAAAAAAACAAACAAACAAAAAAAAAAAAAACACACACATTGTGCAAAA
>VUQS01016142.1:8047-27903 GCA_015108495.1 Heterochromis multidens | reverse complement strand
TTTTCAAATTTTTTTTTAAAAAAAAAAAAAAAAAAAATTGGGGGGGAAAAAAAAAAAAAAAAAAAACAACAAAAAAAAAAAAAAACACATTAACAAAATACTGTTTTGTTTTTTAACTCAACTTTAGTTTATGTAACTTCCGATTTACCTTGCTTACTCTTCCGAAACAGACAACAGGTTCAACAATACAGTGACTTATTATCAACTCAGCTTGATGACTGTCTTAAACACCCTTGTACTGAAACATCAGACCTGCAACTGTGACAAAAATGCTTCCAGTATGCATCACCAAACACAATGGTGTAGCTTGTGTGTAGTGTCTAATTGATTAGTAGTTTCACAATAATGCAACAGGCATGTAGAGTGGCAGGTTTATCTACAGAACTTCCACTAATCCACAAAACCACACAAGAGCCCAACAAACCCAAAATCTGGGTGTGTTTGACTTGTTTGAAAAAGGAATTTCAAATTTCCTTCTTTGACTTCATACACTGGTGGTGAGGTTTCCAACAGATCCAATGTGACTTTGACCTCACCCTTGAACTGTATGAAAAGAGATTGAGTCAAAACAAACAATGACTTCTTAGACATTAAAATCCTCATGTCTTGACAGATAAAATGTGGGACATGGATTACAACTAAATCCTCAAAACAAACAACAAAAACAGATTTAGTCTACATCTGGAAACAATTCTATCTTGGTTGCCCATCCACAGTATCAACAATTAAAAATGCATTTATTGACTGCAAAACAATGGAATGGAATGCTATATTTAATAGTTTATAAAATTATTTTGAGATGTGACTGGTATAGACAATCAGTGGATAAAAGACTACTAAGACTGACCACATTATTTGTTTTATATATACACTTCTGCCATAATTTATTGATTATTTTTTATGAATGATGCATGGTCTTTATGCACCGTTTAAAACTTTACCTTTGCGTAACCTCCGTGTGCAAAGGCAGTCCTCAGTGCTAGCTCACCGTTTACTATTCTCCCTGTACAAAAACAAGCTGTTGCTGACTCGTCTACAGACACATGAATGTGATTATATTGTCATGGCCTGTGATTAGTAGCCTAACCTCCATCCCACCTGTGTCTATATCCATGGCATATACATCCTTAAGACTTTAAAGCACGTCTTGTTTAGTGCTTTGCAAACATTTGTGACCCAAAACATTGAAGTGATAGTTTTGTGTGCATTAAGAACGAATTTGTAAAGGGTTCTGTATCCATTCATGCATTTTATTCATCTACCTGCCACCTATTATGGAACACCTCAGACGTCAAGGTAAAGTTGCAATCTACAAACCAAATCAACTGAGTCCTGTTATTACCCTAGACTAAAATGAGGATATCCAGTTTTTCAGAGTTAGAATAAACCTGGCATAATAGGTTTATTGGTTAGCTGGAAACAAAACCTCTGTCACATAACTACACCACAGAACTCTTCAAACCGTCGGGGTCTTATGCATAGGCATAATTGATGAATAGACAGCACAAAATGGGAAACCCCAGGTTGCCACTGGACACCTTTCAGATTAAGCATCTTGCTCAAATTTGAATTCTGCATCATAATAGTGTCAATCAAAATAGTTATAATATGAGACCATCTGATGATTGAATTTGAACTTCAAGGTGATTTTTCAATGGCACACTGGCTCAAAAAGCAGAAACGGAGAGTTGTGGAATCGCCTAGTCAAGCACCTGATTTGATCTGTTGGTGGTGGTGGGGGGTATTACAAACCAAAGACCTACAGGAAACCCCTAAGACATTTTGTGGCTGAAACCTTTTTGCATGCAAGCATGATATCAATTTTCAGCATGCTATATCAGAAAACAGTGGACAATTATGCAAAATGCATGTTTCTACTAAAGGAGGCAGTACTAACTTGTGCAGCCAACTTTGTGCTTACTTTTTCAGTGAAAAGGTATTATATCTAGTCTAACTTTCCTTGTGGTATATTGTTGTATTCAAGCATATTACCTTTTTCAAAGGGTGATGATTTCTTTTTTTCAAAAGCTAACAGTTTCTATGAGATAGCCCTACTTTTTCACGTTTTTTTTTTTCCTGCAAACCACAGCAGCCACGAGCTACTTAGTGAAAACTGGTGCCTATCTGCAGCTTTGCTGCTCTCTAAAGCGTCAGAAGCTGTTTCATATTACTCCTTCAGCCATAAAACAAACGCAGGCATGAAAACAGGCCACTAAGTCAACATCACGACATTTGGTAAGCATACCTGAGCACCTGCTGGCTCTCATTAGCTGACTTCTCAGAGGCAGAGTCATTCTTCGACTTTGTTTTGAATTTGAACAACTTAAACTTCTTCTTCTCTCCTTCGCTTTTCTGCACATCCTTCTCCACTGATTCGTCCAAGCTGGCTTCGCTCTTGGAGAATAAACTTTTCAGAGACTTTCTGGTTGAACTCCTCTTCGCCATCTCTAGCCTGATGGGTAACGTCAGAGGGCCGAGTGAGTCAGGTCTACTTTTCCGCTGATTATTCACAGCTGATGAAAATAAGCGAGGGGCAGAAAAGACATACTGACAGCTGACAGCTGTTGCTCCTGCTGCCTCATTTTGTGTACGGCACGCAGAGCTCAGGTGTGGCGACACGCCCCCAGGGAACACCCATCCCAGATAGACACTGCAGATGATCCACCACCGGTCTTGTTAACATATTTTGCAATGACAACGATACCGGAAAACGATTGGAATTTGTTTTAATTGGCTTTATCGTCGTGGGAGTCACATGCCTCAGCAATTAATACCCACAGTGATACAACGGTTCATTAAGAATGCAACATCAAGGGCTCTATCTATCTATCTATCTATCTATCTGTACTTCAGATGATAAATTCTTATAATAATATATTTATAATATATTTATAATTACTTTGCACGACTTGCGATTAGTGATAATAACAGATACGAATCATTTTTAAATCTTTAATTTTATAATGCACCTGTGCAACGCATTTTTCAGCTTTATCACTGTGAACTACAAAATGGCTCTTCTTTGTGTACCTGTGTGCAATCTCCACGGATCTAGCATGACACCGTGTGGCCTGTGTGCAGTTTGCAACCTGATCATCAGGCGCTCACATGCGTGTAGCTTCCTCTGCCTTAAGATGGCGTTCCGAGATTGCGCAGTCAAATCAGAGCCCTCTAGCTGCTGAAGGTTCAAGCATGTTACCTGTCGGACAAGGAAATAACTGATGTAATGGATTGTCAATAAAACAAGGAACAAAATTATTTCTCTCTGCTTCTTCCTTGTTGCCTGTGACATTGTAGGTTATAGTTCATTTAGCTCTTTCACGTAGAGATCAGTGCATTTGGTGAAAAAAGAAGCCATAATTGTACTTAAAAAAAAGCACCTGATAGTGTAAAATGTCATCATTTGTTTAATCAGACACTGAGGCTGTGCTGCATTTCTTTACTGAGAGTACCCCCACTCTGTCTCTATCATGGCGGATGACGGAGAGAGAGTAAATAGGAGAGATAAGACACAGAACACAAAACTCACATGATCTAGTTTTTATATGGAGGTGAGATCATTGTAGTCACATTGTGCTGGGATTCCCCTGTGGCTGCCTGCGTGGATACAGTATGAGAGCCTTTTTTTTTTTTTTTTTTAAATTAGTATTTTGAACATGAAGAAAATAAAGAATTGGGTTTCTGCTTAGTTAACAACAAAACAAAACAAAACAAGAATCACACACACACAAAAGATTGAAAATATCTTGAAGGTTTCATCCTCACAATTACCAAAATGTAGAAGTAGCAATTTGCCCATTTATGGTGTCAGATTCTAAGAAGCAAAGACCCTCTCCCATTTACTCCCATCTAGCTTTATTGTATATTAGAGAGGTGATGAGTACAAAGTCTAAAACCTTTCTTTAACAGTGTTTACACATTTCCATACAACCCTTCCCCCCCAAAAAATCATATATCCTGTCCATTGTTGAAAAAGTTAGCTGCAGTCAAACATAATATGCTGCAATCAGAGGTTAAAATGTTCTGTTTGTTAATTAAAAACCTTTTTGTTGTTGGGTTTTTGTTGATTAGCAGCAGGTAAACATTTTGTTCTGAAGAAAATGCAGAGAAATATAATACAATTAAAACCAAAACACACCATTTTTTTTTTTTATCTTTATATGTGAAACCTTTAGACCCATTTAGCTGACTGCTACAATGTCACAGCCTTGTGTTATTACCCATTTCCCCACACCCATGTTTACTGCTTTTACTGCTGACTAAAAATAACTGCTACTGAAAGTCAAACATTAAGTTTAACAGAAGTTATTAATCCAAATGAAACATGTTTTAAGGGTAGCACCTAAAAAATTTGAACGTTTTGAACAAGAACATCTTTTGTTGTTTTCTTAACATCAATCACTGGCTATCAGCGAGCTAAAACTGAAAGGGAATGCTGTCAACAGAGCAAAGTCTGTGTGTTTGTTTTTAGCTGACTCAAGGCACACAAGTAAACACACCCATCCCTTTTAACATTATCATCCTTGGAATCTTTCTTTTGAATTAAGACAGAAAGCTATGTGAGGATCAGGGGTTATAGCAGTTGTTCGTGAGATAAAACATCACAAAGCTATTTGGTGCTTATCCAACACAGGCCCTCCTCTCTAAGTAAGAGAGCAAGGGGCAAGAGGCTTGGCTACTGTTAAAAACATCCATCAGCTGTTTACTCACCTAGTTATTGCTCAGGCGTTATGTATAATCAACAGAAATTTGACCATTTGCTACACACTTAGCTTTTATGTTTTTGTTTAGGGTGTTAATTTGCTACCATTTTATGATGTAATCTGTTGCCAAATTATCAGTGTTTGAATTTAAGCAAACTTCCTTTCTCTCTCTCCCAACTTGTCACGTAGCCAAACAAATCGGCCACATCTATATACCTACATATACTGACACTTAGAAAAAAATATTTGAAATGCTACCTAGCTTCAAGCATTTAAGGTCTTATAAGTCACAGATAAATGATTATTAAGGGCAGGGCCCGTGTTTTCATTTACATCCTCTTTGAATCACCTTCCATTAACTCCCTAATGTGTTCTCAAAACCCAACCCTGTGACTACTGCACAACTTTACATACGCCACAGCGAAACTAATTCCATGAGTAGCAAATTTAAGGTTATCTCTGGAGCGTCATCTTCAGTTTTACTACATCAAAGTTGAGCGTTACCGCCTCTGGCTGATCCATCCCAGTGCCAAATCTTGCATGAGGTGTGAGTTCCATCTTTTTACCTGCAGCTAAGTACTCCTTGCTTAACCTGTTTCACAATAAGAGTGTGTAATTACTTGTCATTCAAAGAATTTCTTTCTTTTTTTTTTAAGATCAAGGTATTAACTGATGTATTGAATATGAATGTGACATTAAATTACCAAATAAATAAATATGGCAGATGGAAATAACTCCTGTGCGGTTAATTAAATCTTGCAGCTGAGGATAGTGATTTGCTCATAAAGAATGTTAACTGTGACAAAGGTTTAAGTTGCCACTGAAAATATAAACCTGCTTTCAGTGAATGCCCTGCTCTAAACAAATAAATAACTCCCAATTTCTGTCAGTCTTTTTATTCTTTGTTCTTTGTTGCCATATTTAATGACCTACTCTCTTTGCCACTTTCTGAGAAAAGAACTGGATATAGTGTGGCAGGTGCTGCCACTACTTGTACAACTTCCCATTAATGTTTGGTAATCATGACAGCTAACTGCTGTATTTACTAAAATGTACACCACTTGAACCTTCAGTTTAACCAGATTACTGAAACTCTTCCAGCACTCCTCTATTTGACTTTAAACAAGTTTAAAGTCATTTGCATTTTGGTGACGTCATTCACCAGTAGCATTCAGTACTAGCACTGAATGATAGCATCAAAATGCAGAGGGTTTATAGCTTTTTACCAGTAGACACTGTGCTAAAAGGGGTGTTGATGACTATTTGGAAGTAAAACCACCAAAGACTGGGTGTTAAGTATTCAAATGTTTCAAATGGAGAGATGTGACAACAGTTTCCAATCTGTGATTAAAAGTCAGATCTCGGTGAGGCTGTATTTTGCTCCTAAGGCCTTTGTTCTTTGAAAATACTGAATGCAAAGGAAATGACTCAATTTGGACATATAACTGAACAATCAAGCAATAATTCCTTTAGAGGCTTGTTGTGACCCTGCCTAAGTTCTTTCCCCAAGTAAGTGAGAACTTGAAAGTTAAATGCACTCTGAAACAAGATAATAACATCCCTGGAAACTTTCCTGGAAATTTTACTACCTTGAAATGTGTAATGACAAAAATGTCCTTAGGTAGAACACATTAGAAGGGGAGTTATGTGACTGCATGGTCCAAAACCAAAAATTCTCATAATTTTTTCACTAACTGGATGATTACCTCTTAAAGAGACAACTTGATAGACTTGAATGACTTACCTTTCCGAAGCCCAGTGTGTTTTTAATTTTGTTTTTGTGTATTTCTTTCATTTTCTCTTGGCAAGTTAACAATTTCCTGTTGTGATTCTTTAAGGCTGCATGAATTTGGTTTGTTTTAGTCTGTTGACATTGGAAATATAGGGTGTTAAGATTTTTTTTAAAACGTTGAGAGATCAAATAGATAGAAATGAAATGGATGTTAGCCAGGAAACAGTGAAGCAATGACAGATTACAGACACAGTTCCTAATTCAGTCTAAATAGTTCTGTTCATTCTTAGATTAATATGGTGATAATTTTTTACTGTCTTCCTGACCATCCTGTCTGTTGTCTGTTGATGGATGAATGTGTTTCTCAGGTATACATAAATTACTAAAGTTAGAGGTTAATTGTTATGTCTTGTAAAATCTTTTTTGGCCAGGGTGATTTGCACACATTTGCAAGTGTAATAATGGTCTGGTGGAGTTATGGTCACACAGTTACTTAGCACTGGCTGTCTGTAAATTTTAGGTTAGTGTTTACTTTGCTAAAATCTACAGATCACGATTTAAAATAGGTTTACTTCCTTGCAAGTGTGGTTATCACTTATCAGTAACTGACAAGTGTAGCTAACTGAAACATTTGATAACCTAATATTAGCTTCTAATATATTAACCCCATATTGGAAGCTAATATTAACTCAGGAGGTAGAGTTGGGTCAGCTACCAATCAGAAGGTCAGTGGTTCAATCTGTATTAGTATCCTTAGGCAAGATACTGAACCCCGAGTTGCCTGCGATGCATCTATTGGAGTGTGAGTGTGTATGCGAATGTTAGACAAAGTGCTTAGGTATAGAAAAAAGCATGTGTATGAATGTAAGTGTGATTGGGTGAATAGGTTTTGTAGTAAAAAGTGCTCTGAGTGCTCAGTCAGAGTAGAAAAGTGGTACATTAAGTACCAGTTCATTTATCATTTACCTGTTGAGTGCTGGCAGCAAAGTTGCATTTGAACAAGCCACAAGACTTCTGGCTCAATGTCCTTTGGGCAGAAATTTGGCCATCATGAACCACACCAAATGCAGCATATCACCACAAACAAATTATACCAACTGTCAAGTACAGTGGGGGAGGGGTGATGATTTGGGCTTGTTTTACAGCCACAGGACCTGGACACCTTGCAGTCACTGAGTCAACCATGAAGTGCTATGTATACCAAAGTATTCTAGAGTCAAATGTGAAGCCATCTGTCCAGCTAAAGCTTGGCTGAAAGTGGGTCATGCAACAGGACAGTGATCCCAGCAAGTCTACAACAGAATGACTAAAAAAGAAAAGAATCAAGGTGTTGCAATAACCCAGTCAAGGTCCAGACCTTAACCTGATTTCAGTGCTGTGGTGGGACCTTAAGAGAGCTGTGCATAAATAAATGAAGCAACAATGAAAAGAAGAGTGGACCAAAATTCCTCCACAATGATGTGAGAGACTGATAAAGTCATACAGAAAACAATTAGTTCAAGTTATTGGTGCTAAAGGTGGTTAGTGTACTTTTTTTTTACATACTGTTTTTGGCTTACTTTTTAAAAAAAATAAATAATGTCATGGTGTAATATGTCATGTGTTGTTGCTCATCTGAGGTTGTGTTTATCTGATTTTAAGACCTGTTATGGACCAGATTATTTTCTTTTTACTATGCCCTGATATGTAAAACTTTAGAATTTAAAAGGGGTGTACTTTTTATTTACATAACTGTAGAAAGACCTATTCTTGACATCTTTAATTGTTCAACAAATTTTTTTTAAATTGGTAATCATTAGTTTAAAGTTGCTAGAAGTAATGACATTTAAAGGACTTCAAATATATTTTTACAAATTACTGATTTAACCAAGTCCTAATGGTAATGGTTTGAGAATGAATTTTACATACACACATATATATAGCCTGCATATGTGTATAAGAATGTGTATAAGAGCTGTAATCAGAGGGTGACTCAACTGTTTATCTATACGTGATAAGGACATAGTCTATGTGTTATTTTTTTCTCTTCTTTTCATCAAAACATCACACTGGGCTTTTTATATTTTTCAAATTCTAACAGCAGCTTCTGCATCTATTGCTCACTTGGAAAGTAACATAAATTTGTAGCTGGCAGCTTGCCAGCAGAAAAGGTTTCCTGTCACCATGGTGGTTTGCTCACATTAAAGGTCTGAGTGTTTTTATTCTGGTCAGTGGTGTGTAGGTGTTTTCTGTGGGGTTCTCCCCCACAGCAGAGATCACAACAGAAAACACTGCAGAATGAGAAGTCATTGCACAGCAAAAAGAAAAAGAAAGTGGTTAAGAGAGACAGATCAAGAAATACCAAATACAATTACTGTAATGAGCAAACCATACTTACCATACTTACAGTAACTTTGCTTTAAGGTTTTGTTTGATTGAAACTGTGTCTCATTGCTACGGAATGACAGTGATCAAGTAAGAGTCTTATTTTGCGTTTCCGTGTTCTTTTAGGTACAGTATTGGGGTACAAATGTACCTTGCCAATTCTGGGCATTATTTGACATATTTAAACAAGCAAATAACCATTTCAGTAACAAGAACAGCACTGGTCTTGGATGTCAGAACCTAAATAAAACAGGTTCCCTTCCTAAAGTAGGTTCTAAACACTGGTTTCTCATTTGGAAATCTATTTTAATGAAACTGAATGTGTCATAAATATAGGACATACTCACTTTTTCCATTTTACTGACCTGTTTTTTATTTGTTTATTTATTTTAAGTCTAAAAATGACTGCAAAATGCCAGTTTTGTGTGTCATTTGTTTTAGTATATTGCCTTTATTTGTGTGCACTGCTTCTAAAAGAATCAAGAGTTTGCTTTGTTCAAAAATGTAAAACAAAAATTAATAAATAAATAATGAGATTATTAAATGACATTTCTTCAAGTAATTGTTTTGTATAATTGTGTACAATTAATTAATTAAAAAATCTAAAAATTGAGACAAATGTTAAGGAGCAACATCAGGTGATAACAAGTCAAGGCCTGTAGTGTTTCTCAGTAACAACACTTGGCCTCATAAAAATACACGTATTGACCAGTAAATCAGGGCAATGAGTCACATCCATTTTGGAAATTGTAGAAGATTTTGCATTAACCTGTTCACACAAATGTAACCATTATCTTTTACAACAGTCATTCAATTTAAGCAGCCTGCAAATTAAAATAAAATGACTTACCTAAACCTAATTACCCCAAAACACAAAACTGTAAAAAAAAAACAAAAAAAACAAAAAACAAAACAAAAAACTACGTGCTTAATCCTAACAAAGCTGTGAAACCAAGTAAAAGTTAGTTGCTTTATATTTAAAAATGGTGGTTCTGTGATTCAGACTGTTACTCACCCCTTCCCATTAAACACCATAAGTATTTGATAGTGATTCAACAATGAAGAACTCCATAACAGGAGAATGTGTTGTCAGACTCAGTGATTTTGTAATATTAACATTGTGATATAAGCACACTTCTTCTGAATTTTACTGGTGACGGAGTAGTTTAATTTCTTTTATTTTCTAAGAAAGACAGACCAAAAGGTGAAACAATCAGAAGGATGTGGCATGGGACTTCCTTGAGTTTATTACCAGCAAGTGAGGGGAAGTAAGCAGGATGTTGCATTGTGTTCCCATCTACAACAAACAAGCTTAGTTACTGTGTCATCATGACTTTTAGTTGCTGTGTGCTTATCAAAAGAGAGTTGTGTTAAGATTTTCACTTGGCTATTTTGACTATTTTTTTAAAACTATTTCAAAAAAAGCTATGTGGCTATTGGCTATTTTGATATGAAAAATGGTAATGGTCATATAGTAAACATAGTGAAATTAAAAAAAGAAGTAAAAAGAAGAGATAACTTTCTTTCCAAATGAAACAAAAGGCCCAATCTTTTTGTGCTTCAGCTGAACAAATCACACACACTTTATTTATGTTTCTCTAAATGACAGGTCTGGATTTCTGATCATTGTCAAATTACAGACTTTAATAAGTACATTATTAAGTTTTTTAATCATTAATAGCAGATGTACTATCGGTCTCTCAGTCAACACATTCACCTTACATGTAAAAGATCCCCGCTCGAGACTGGAAGGATACACAAACCTGGCCTCAGGTGGTTGTAAACTACAGTAGTGTACTCCTAGCGCCAGTTCCAAGCCCAGTTAAATAGAAGGGGTGTGTCAGGGAGGGCATGTGGGCCCTGTACTACAAAGTGAATTCAACATATCCAGCATATAATTATGGCATCCAGATTCACTTATCCTAACATTGGCAATCAGGATAAGTGGTGACATGAAGCTGGCTATCAACTTGCTAAGTTAACTCATGAAAGGAGTGGCATTGGCACCATCTAACCAGTCACAATTATGCATGAGTGTACTGAAAGGAGAGTGGCTGATTTTACAAAGGAAGGTAAAACTATACTATGAGAAAAATATGAATAGGTTAAACATATAATAAAGAATGAAAGCAACACAGCTGCTATAGACAAAGCAGGGGCGTGAGAGGAAAATCACTGTACATTTGTGTTAAAGGCCAGTATGAATGTGTGTACTTTTAAACATTTTGGTCAGTAAGACTGGAAAACGGCTGCTATATTAAGAAAGTTTGGCCTATTTGAAGCCAGTGAGAGCAAGTAAAGAATAAATATAAAAATAGAATTCAAATGTAGGCTTAGTCTATGTGTAAATTTGATAAGTACAAATACGTATTGTGTTTTAGGATTATATATTAATGCTTATAGAACAATAAAACTGTAAAGGTTTTTGCAGCCAAAAGAAAAAAATGCATATAAGAATCTATTTATTACTAATGGTCATTGGGGAAACACAAGGCTAACCGATTGGTCAGTAGGCAGTGATCCACCTTCGCTGTACAAAAAACCCAGGGTTAACCCTGAAGTTACCTGGATTAAAAAAAAAATCTGTGACAAATCAAACATGTGGATCCATCTGCTGTGGCAATCTCTTGTGAGTGTGTGGTGTATTGGTTAACACATTTGCCTATCATATGCAATATTCCTGATTTGAGACCAGGAGAACTCACAAAATCCCACCCTCAGGGGTTCCAAGCACCAGTAGTGAACCCCTAGTGCTGGTCCCAAGCCTGGATAAATGGGGCAGTTCCATCAGGATGGTCACCTGGTGTAAAACCTGTGCTAAATCAGACTACTAGCAAGTGAATGTGGGTCTACACAATTTAGGACTGATTTTTGACATTTGACAAAACATTTTTTAAAAAACAAAACCGTTTTTAGACTTCTGGGCCTATACCAAGCTATTTTTGGTGAGAAACAGTAAATGGAAATAACTTTTGACTAATGAAAATAATACTGCAACACTGGGCAATCGTGTTCACAAACTTAGATAACACTGTTACAATACTAGTTCCAGGAAAGACAAAGATCTCTGGCTTTGTATTAATTAAATGGAACTTATCAGATTAACATGAAGTGAAAGAACAACTGTATTTCTAGATTAGTGGTCAAGAGAGCTCAACGCACAGCATGTTAAGAAAACAATGCAAATACACAAACACAAACAAATTTGCCCTGCAAATACATTATGACTCAGATATTATAAGCAAAATACATACCTGACTCAAATTTAGCAGCTCTTCTCTTAATGGTTAATTATAATTAAATATAACTCATTAATATCTGAAGTTATGTATTGACCACTTGCACGCAATCTTTATATGTGATCTTCATTTTGGGGAGGAGAACAAATTCACAGTGAGTCAAATCCGGCAAGTTGGTGGGGTGGTAGGGGACAGTTGTATTGGTGTAGGCAAAAAAGTGTGCCGTGACTGTGTGTACAGTGGCAAGCGCTGTTGTTCAGGTCATTTGTGCAGAAACACTCTCGTTGACAGGCTGAATCTTTCTGAGGATGAACTCATGGTACACAACCCTGTGAATATCAAGCTTGGACACTAGGACGTAGGCTTTTTTGCAGAGGATTACTGTTTAGTCTCTCAGTCATAGCTGGAAACCGAACTCTTATCCAAATTTGTGTTCATAAAATCGCTTATACATATATGCAACTAGTTGAAATTAGACTTTCAGGGAACTAACTAAAACTATCAAAAGCATGATGATTTTTGCCTTTGTACAACACATAAATAGATGAATGCAACAAAAGTAACGCAGATAAAAACTGAAGTATTTATACAAGCTAGGTGTTCATTGCTATGTCAGTTGTGTTGGAAAAGAAGCTAAAATGTAACTGACATTAATCAATAACTGATAAGTCAACAACATTAGATATTTGTGTATTTTGTTTTATCATTTTTATGCTATAAATAGCAGCAGCAGCTTTTCTGTGAAAGCTTTATTGTGAAGTCTACTTCAATTTTATCTTCTTAAAGGTGAATGGTGATGCATCAGAGATACTTTTACCACAAAAGGCCTAATTTATCATTGGATTTCAAAAGTTGTCATACATAATTCAAGTTGGTTATCGTGGCATGAAAGGACGTGCAAAGAGTGAGATGTATAGAAACAATAGCTTTAATATGCTACATGATGTAAATATAAAAGTATCATCAAAATAGTCTCTCACATATAAATTCTTAACATCTCATAACTTGTTTGCAAAAATAAACTACATAAACAAACATACTGTACAGGAAAAGCACTAAAAACAAAGGAAAGTATATTACTCGGTAGTAAAATTTCAAACAATGGTTCCTAGTTTCCTTTAGGCAAAAGCATACAGATATTGCTGCATTATTATTACAGTGCCACAATACAAAAGTGTTAAAAAGCTAGAAAAATGTGCTTTTGGTTTGCACATTGTTGTTTTGTATTGCTGAATGAGGTACCAATGTTTAAGTTAAGATTTGGATGAAGCTCTTGTTTGCAGTAACATCTGGGGTGAAACTTTCTGTGTAAGAAATATGTAAAATGTTTGAATACAGCAAAGATCTGTAAGAAGGAAAGACAAATCCTCTTTTTTTTTTAACCCATTTACATAATGTGTTCACATTGAATCTGTTGTCTTTTGTTTCTTTTGGCTGCATTAGGTTTCGATCAGGACAGTGTGTCTTTGATATAAAAGTTGGCAAGTAATCATCAAAAAGGTGAATAATGCTTCTGAATCTCTTTATAATGTAAGAATTAGTTAAATAATGATCCAATTACAGTGCTACATATTCATGTTTTTTGATTGTAATTTTGGCAAATGCTTATTATTACACAGTTTCGGGAGATCTCATGTTTCCCTTTATCATAAATAAATAAGACAATCACAGACATATTGGGAGCTGGAAGGTGGTTTGTGCTATCACTGCGTCCTGTCTTTGATTGACAAATTAAAATAACGCACACAGTACAATATAACAAGTGAAGGCTCATCCACAGGTTTGTGCCACATTGTTGTTCCTGAGTCCATTTACGATTTTCCTAAGAGCTCAAAATCTCTTTGGAAATTTCAACACATAGATGCAAACACACAAAAATAATACTAACAGAAAAAACAAACTATGAAACAACTAAATAAATAACACCAATGCCATTTAAAAAAGGAATAAGTTAAAGCACAAAAAAGAAAACAATTGTCTACCTGAATAAAATGGTTTTTAAATACTTCACAGCTTAACAACACCTCCCACATTTATCTTTTTAAACTAAGGTTTTGGGAGAAAGTACAATCACTGAATACTATCACCCAGTCTTTGGAATGCTCTTCTTTTGGTGTTGTGCTCTTTGAATTAAGTAAATTCATATTCCTCATTATGCACCACATGGCACAATAGGGAATTTAATTTGGTGACACTCATATTCTTGGTAGATAATATGCTGTATGTTCAACTTTATATTCCTTCTCACTGTCCTTCTGTTTTCACAGATGGCCGTTTGTGGAGATGAACGACGCTGGCCCTCTCCTGGAAGGCAAGAGGAGGATTATGGTGTGATGCTGATTGGCTCATGGGTGTCAGTGGTGCGTTAATAGCTGCAGTCAGAGCTTTTAGCAGCATGGTGGCCTCCTTCTGGTCTTCCTTTCCTTCACCTTCCAAGGTACGAGCCAGCCAGTGCTCAATGGCTTCCCCCACCTGAGATGCTGATGCTGTTTCCGTGAGCGTGTCAGCCTCTTGGCTGGCATCAAACCCCTCCACCATCTTGTTCATGTGCACATTATCAGGAGTGCTGGAGTTAGCTGGGCAGGTGCTGCGTTGGTGGATGCAGAGAGAGAAATGGTGGAAAAAGGCCTGGGCGCACAGCTGGCAGCGGTAGGGGCGGTCGCGGCTGCTGTGGAGACGGCGGTGCAGCTTGAGGTGGATGTACTGAGTGAACTTGGTATTGCACAGCTTGCACTGGTAAGGCTTTTCCCCAGAGTGTAGTCGCAGGTGTGTTTTCAAGTTGCTGGTGCTACTGAAGCGCTTGTGGCACACCTGAAAAACATGATGTGAAAGGTGAGGGCTTCTGTGAGTAATAGTCACATGGCTAATTATAAAGTGAAGCACCTAAAGAAAACAGGTTGAATTATGTTTAGGTTTATTATGGAAAAAACTTTGAGGTATGATGTCATCATATGGTATCAGGATTGATCATGCTATTCCAGTTCACTGGGTACGACTAGCTCTATCTAATAACCCTCACACCCACAGTGTCACATTAGCAAACAAAAGCATAAAGATGCTGTTGCATGACAAAGTGGGTTGTGGCTCAGTGAAAATCAAATAGACGCTGCATTACCAGAAAGGTATATGAGTCAGAGAGCAGTTACCTGTTTTGTGTGTACACTGAGTTTCTTTGTATGTCTCCCATACTCTCAGTTTTACATCAACATTAAACAATAAACAGTAAAGTTTCCTCAGTAACAAGCTCGTATACGAAATGTGTAAAAAGAGAAGAAAACACACAGATAGGTTAGGATTTTCAACATACCTGACATTCATGCGGTTTCTCTCCTGTGTGGACCAGGTGATGTTTCTGGAGGTGGGCAAGCTGAGTGAAGCTCTTTTTACAAAGGTTACACTGGAATGGTCTCTCGCCACTGTGCACTCGAAGATGAACCTACAGCACAATTACATAAATTACACCAAAAAAATTCACGAGTACTAATGTCAAACAACAAATAATAAGTGTAACCTTTAGCTAAAAAAAAAATAAAAAAGAATTTACTAAGAGGAAGTGAAGTTGTTACCTTGAGATTTGACAGCTGTCCAAAGGTCTTTGAGCAGATATTACATTCATACTTGATCTTTCCATTCTGCTTCTTCAGTGGATAGGGCAGGGATTTGTGACCAGGCCCATTGCGTGGTGCTGTGTTGCTTTTGGTTGTAGCCAGGCTTAGGTTCATAGCCTCCTCACAGCCAGAGGGAGACTGCTCAGGGGACTGATGGTGGCTGTTGGGCTTGGCAGGAGGGGAGAGTTCTGGAGTGGCTGGGGCTCCTCTTGGTGGGGAAATATTTGGCGTTAGCTCTTTCAGACCTCCTTGTGGAGATGGGGAGTAGGAGAGGGACACCGGAAGTAGATTAGGTGCGCCGACAGGGGTGTACGGGAGTCCGTCAGTGCCTAGATAGCTACTGTATTGGAGGGATCCTCTTGAGGCCAGCATCCCATGAAAGGGAGGTGAGTATGGGGGGAGCAGGAGGCGAGGATAATGTGGGTTATAGGGAGGAAGGAATTGGTAAGAGGGCTGCAGAGGTCTGGTCTGGGAGTAAAGGGGGTAAGATGACACCAGGCCCTCCCTGTGCCCATAAAGGCCATGGAGGTGAAGGGGAAGATTTCTGTGTGGAGCTGGGAGTGTAGGGTGGTGATCTGGTAAGTAAGGATGATTTAAGCCCAGACTGGGCTCTCTGTGTTCGAGCTGAGGGGAAGGAATGATGCCCCTTTCTTCTGGATCCTTATCCTCCTTCTCATCTTTTTTGCTGAAGTCAATTATCTGGTCATCAGGTGTGTCAGGTGGAGTGTCTCTCTCCAACATCTCCACGTCAATCTTTTCTTCAGTGTCATCATCCCTCCTTTCTTTTACCTCTTCCTTTGCTCTTTCTTTAAGCCACGTATGCTGAGGTAAGCGCTGTTTTACATACTCATGTTCTTGGTCTTCATTAGTACTCGTGTATTCTGTTAGAGAAAAATAAAAATATGTATTTAGGATTTTAACAGTGTGTGATGAAATTAGCACATCAAACAGAGGAAAAAATATGCAATCAGCATTTTAATAGAGAAGTTCATTATAATGTCCATTCAATTTTTTTTAAGGGCATTATGGGACATCCACCCACAGAAAGTGCTTCTTCATATGGTAAATGATAGTAGTCTCAGTTTTGACATGATACAGAAATCATAGATGACAGGTTTCTGTTTGGCAATCACTGTAGTGATTTTGATGAGGGAGAAAGAGTTGGTGGTAAAGTGAGTGGGAGTCTGTATGTGTCATGTGTGAGCAGCAAGACTGAGTTTCGTTTGTGAAACCTTTTCTGGGTATACAGTGGCTGCCTTACCGTACAGACCACAAAAAGAAAAAAAAGACAGAACCATACATCTCTTCCTTTTTTCCTTTGCTTTCTCTGTTTTGAGATAGCATTTCCTCACATGGCTGCTGTTATTTGTTAAAGCTACGCCTTCTCAATTACTGCAAGTTTTCAGTGAGTTATACTTAAGGTACCTTAGTGGATCACACCGCTCTTTTTGCATATCTTACCATAACTTTATTATCAACAATTTTCCAAACTGTTATAGAGACATGAAGTTTACACATCAACTTGTTTTTGTTCTTAAAAAAAATTACAACTGCTATTATTATAAAGAACAGACTGATTAAATGTCCTCAAGATATCATTTTATCATTCTGTGCATTTTATTTCTGCCAGTAAGCATAGACAACCAGTTCCAGAAAACTAGCTGTCAAACTTGATTACATTCATTCAATCAACTCCTGGAATATGAAGCACGCAACAGTTAATAATCTTGGTCTATGAGTAAAAGGAAGGTAAATGCTTTCAAGATACTTAAATTGATAAAGCAATGTACTGATACCTTGCCTAGCCTTAGCATTAGTCACCAAGATGAACGGCGACATGGTTTGTGTATCCAGTTGGCATGAATCACTCATGGTGATGAGGGAAAGACCTGATGTTCTACTAATAGCTGAAAACCAATGACTCACAAAGGTACTTTGGCCAGCCATTATATACCTAAGGTTACTCTGCTTTCCTTCAATCCCACAATGCATAACACGCATCTCATGAAATACAGAGATTTGTTTCGTCTGCATGTGGTGTGTACGTTCCCCATTATCTTTTACATATTCAGCTCACTATTGTATAAGTCAGACAGAAAGAAACAGAATCAAATCAGCTATCTTGTTTGTTGGTGAAAAGATAACATCAGGTCTTTTTTCACAGGAAGGGAATAACGTGTCTTCATTCACTTTGAAGTGAAAGAATTTCACTGATAACAGTTATTGCACAGCCTTTGTGACACTTGTTTAGTCATGGCACTGATCTAAATCTGTCACTTTATTGGATATCATGCATAAAAATACAAACGTGGTTTTTAAGTCATTGTCCTGCCTCACCACTAAAGCCAGTAATCAACTTCCTTTCACTCCCTACTATGAAACTTAGGCTCACTAAAAATGTTTTAAGGTAAAGGCCAAATCTGTTTGTAAGTTTTATACACAAACCAGCCAAAATATCATACTTTCAACAGCTTACATCTCATAAAGTAATAAGGAACCACTGAAGTTTGCTTCTGGTGGCTCAGCATATTTGTTAAGCTTTTCTACTATAAGTTCTACAAAGCAAGACCATTAGAATAGAATAGAATAGAATAGAATAGCCCTTTATTGTCATCGTACATGTACAACGAAATTGTGTATCGGTATCCTGCGTAGAAAAATTTTACACTCCTGCTGCACTTACTCTGTTTGATATCATCTTGCTGACTGCAGAGCCTCTGGGCAAACTCCTGACTGTACCAGACAAGCAGCTCCTGTTTGGGCTCCACGGGACGGATGGTATAGAAGTAGATGTCCCGGCCGTTCTGACATGCTACCAGGTTCTGTTCGGCAAGAGAGCGGGCAGGGTTGACATAACGCATCCAATTGCTCCTGTGGACATCGTAGCCATCAATGAAGTGTTGAAGTTGCCCACCGCTATAAATCTGCAGAAGACGAAGAAAAAGAAGAGAGGAGATGGAGTTAAAACATTCACATATGCGATATGTCTGAGACATATAAACTTGCAAAGAATTGTAAAGTAGCTGATTTTTGTGTGATGAGCATCAGTTGGAAATTAAATGATCCAATATAATAACTAACTGAATTATCCACTGCAGTGGTCAAATCTATTATTGGTATACGGTATCATACATCCATGAATAACGTATCAAAATAACTCAGAATTATAAAGCTTAAAGCAAAAATAATCACCTCTGCCATGTGCAATTAAATATCCTGTATCCTCTTCAGTTATCAGTGACGGTATTTTGCTCCTTGTGTCCGTGACTTACAGCTCTTCTCTGTGTGTGCTGAGAGTTACAGTCTTGTGTGTGTGTGTTATACATGAATGTCACTGTTTTTGAGGTGTGAAGCATGGAGGCGGGGCATTCTCTCTCTCTCGCTCTCTCTCTTTCTCTCTTGCTCTCGCTTTCACTCTCTCTCTCTTGGTTTGCCTCCTTTTTAACTTCTTTTTATTTGTTTCCATTTACTCGTTGAAAATATGTCTGTGGTAAAATTAATTACGATCAAGTCTTTCAAAGGAAAAAAAAAGAAGTATCTGCTGGTCTGTGACAACAAACAACATGAAAGAGAAATGTAAGAGGGGCTGGCAGCCAGCCAAAAGCAAGGCATGCCTTTGGCAGCACGTCCGCACATGTCATTCACCTGTGTCATGAGGCTGATAACATAATCACTTCCGTGGAACGCCGACTTTCACTCTTTCAGGAACACCCTACAGGTTTATAGGAAGTGAAGCCGGAAGGAAAATACGCAGGATGGCAACAAAAAGTCCTTATGGGAATTGACTCAGCAGAATGAAAAATTTCCTGAGTGACATAAGCTGAGTCCGGATTACTTAAAGAAAAGAAACCTGAACACCAACTGAAAAGAGCAAAAACATAAGGATTCTGTGAGTGTGTGTGTATGAGTGTGTGTGCCTGTGTGTGTGGCTAATGAACAATGGCCCTATCTTTTGTGCATGTGACACATGTTACATAGGGCTTTAATGCCGGTAAGACTCTCATGACTGTGTAAGCATTCCAATCCACTGTTACGTGCCACCAGCGGTCACAACTTCCTCTAAAATTTTGACCAAAACTTCTGTACGACAGTGCAATCTGTGTGAACGCATTTTTTTTTCCCTTACTGACGTATGGACACAGACTTGATGTGAAACTTCTGCCTCTGATCTACCAATGTTTTTTTTTTTTTTTTTGTCATGAATAAACAA
>VUQS01016133.1:2780-21866 GCA_015108495.1 Heterochromis multidens | reverse complement strand
GCTTCCCTTTAAAAAAAAAAAAAAAAAAAAAATCATACAGCTTATGATTTACAGTGTAATATCATAAGAATCAGGTACTTAACTGTGAGCATAGTGGAAGAAAACAAGGCAAAAATACAGGAAACAAGAAACTAGCTGAGCATGTTGTTATCCCTAAATGACACTGAGTATTTTCTCAGAGTGGTGCAGGTTTTGTCAGATGGACAGCGAAAAGCCAGAGCCTGATGGTTAAATAGACCAGGGGCTGATTTCACAGAACTGATTTGTGATCATTGCTTACACAGATTGCAAATTGTACTGGTGTCCCATTTCACAAACTACTGTCACTCAGAGTCATGCTCATTCATGGATCACAAGTAGACATTTTTGTTTCTTTTCTTTTTTCTTTTTTTTCTTCTTTTTTTAAAGTGTCAGAATTAACCGAGTGGTAATTTAACTCTGCAGGGTGTAGCAGCCTCCAGAATGACTTAGAGGACAAAACTACCTCACTGCACAGACACTTGCATTGGTGCAAATGTAAGGCAACAAGAAATGCTAAGAAATGCCAAAGATAGATTGAAATCAAAGAAATAAAATCAGAATTGTTCCTTTTAGAGAGCTACACTCCCAAACAGATTTTAGCCAGAGCCAAAATAAATCCATAGCACTATAATAATTTTTTTTTTTTTTTAAACCACATTGTCAGGAAAAACAAAACAAAACAAAACAGGAAAATGTCATATAAGGTCATACAGACTCATTGCCTTTAACATATATATGTTGAATATGCTCAGTCTCCCCTCAAAGGCTCATTCTATGTCAGGACAATTAGTGACAAGTCCTGCCCAGTACTGGGCAGGTCTATTTAGTTAAGTAGACCTTTATATTGTAGGTCTCTACCCTACAATATAAAGCGCCTTGAGGCGACTTTTGTTGTGATTTGGCGCTATATAAATAAAATTGAATTGAATTGAAAATGTTTTAGATATGTCTAACCCTGATTTATCAGTATCAGTTTAAAAAAATCTTCAAAAACACTGTTTCAGCTATACTAGTAACTATAATGTTATTATAAGAAGCAGCACTAACATTGACGTCAGACCAGAAAACTTAAGCTGGCACATATAGACCAAAACAGTGATGGAGTGGGGCACTGTAACAGTGAAATAAGTATGCGGTATTTACAGAAAATATTAAAGTGTAATTTCCTCAAACATGCCCAGTTGCTTTTCTCTTGTTCCTAAAGTTGACAGAATCACACTGTAAATCACAAGCTGTATAATCAAGTAGTACCTTCTTGCCTTTCTATTTAGGTCTTACTGTAGTGAAGTGTAATAGTAAGCAGTGTGCTGCAAAACAAGCAAGTATTTGGAAGACAAACAATACAAAGGTTACTGTAAGTGATGTGGATGTGGGCGTGTTTGCTCCTGAAAGACTTTAACTCAATCTGTTCTGCACTCTCGCGTCCTAAATGGTTCTTGCATGCATCATCAGTCACAACGGTGCGTGCAGCGGCAGACGCCGCTCTCAAATGTTAATGTAGCGGAAGTTGAGAGCAGGTAGCAAAGCTGCATCCATGCATCAGAAAGAACTTGTGTGACATTTCATATGTCGGTTTTATTTCATACGGAGCTGTGAGTACAAGCTAACATTAATTCAGCACTGTCAACACTAAATCTGCCACAAACTTACTGAAAGTAAAGCACATTCTGCTGTTGTCATGTGAAAACCTCTCAGCTTCATGTCTTAACTTCAGGATTATATGGTGCTCTGTAGGTTGAGAAAACGCTGGACTCGGAAATCTTTTCCCTTCAGACACACTTAAAGAAACTTGAAATAGAGGAGTTTTCATTATTCTCTGGAGAAATGTTTTATACACACATTTTCAACTTTAAACTTTTACAGATGTACTACCACTACAAGTGGAGGCTTGCTTTGGAAGAAATGTGGTAGTTTAATTGTTTCTACTTTCTTCTTGCAACCAATTTAAAATAGTGCCTGGTTTCTTGTGCCTTCATTCACTTTTACATGGTGGTTGTTATAACAACTGAAAAAAAAAAAAAGCGTGTAAAGCAGCACATTAAGTAGTCCTCCAACACATGACATTTAAAAGATTAAAGGGGGGTTGTTATGGTTTTCCTTATTTTCTGTCATATCTCTGTATGATGTCAAAGATGGGGGGAATTTTCATTATTAAAAACAACTCTGGCTGTGAGCACAACAGCCTCACACATCTGCTGTTTAGATATTCTGTTTGCGAGAGGCTGCCAATCAGAAGGAAACTAGTTGGAAGGGCAGGTGGCCTCAAAAGAGGAGCTAAAGGCTCTTTCGAGACAGAGGATGAATTGAGAGGCTGCACAGAGGCCATGTATAAGATAAATAAGGATTATTTTGAACTGTGAACCATACAAAGCTATTCTAGTAGAGTCCAAGAAATAAAACATAGAGCTGCAAATGAGCATAAGAGATCCCTTTTAACTGTTTTCACTTGACAGCAGCAAAACACTTGTAATCTCCCTTATATTTGTATTGTTTGTAGAGACTATGAAAATAATCTGTAGTTTGGTAAACACGATATAAATCTGTACTAGGTGTAACCTGTGTGTGATGGTCTGACCTGGTCCATAGGGCTGCAGGTACCAAGTCCGCCCGTTGCGTCCGGGCTGGATGGTGGTGGGCAGTGTGGGGTTAATGGCACGACTGGTCTTCACATCCCCTTTCTTGTCCCCTGCTGTGGGGATCTCCAGGATGGGGATGGGGGCGCACTGGTCCAGTTGTCCAGCAGATGACAGCACTTCTGTGAAGCCCTCCTCGCACATGCAAATACCAGCCTGCAGGGGGCAGTGCAGTTTCATATATGATTTGAGCTGGAGCGACAGTACATCGCTTGAAGGGATGTTGAACAAGCTAACCTGACAGTGAATTAATTCGTGAGGAGTATTGAGAAGGGTGCTGGCTGTTGGTATGGTAGCATGGCCGACCTCTTACTCTTTGAACACAGGTTGAACTGCTGTACTGAGGCCACGTGTGTTGACATTTCTCATTCATTTGAAGTCAATCAAGATAAAAGCACAAGCTTCCAGCCAAACCAAACCATTTCAGAGCATTTGACCTGCTGTAGCCTCATTCCCATATACTATATTTTCTACTAATGCCTGTTTCCAATTCAGCAGGAACAATAATAACCTGTACTGCAGCTGGAAGACCATTTAAGCATTGCTTTGCACACAGAGTCACATACTGTACATTCACCTAAACACTCATAGCTACAAGTATGACCCAGAGAATGTGCACCGAGGCAGCTGGGGTTTAAATGCCTTGCTCAAAGGCATTTAAAAAGTGGTAAATAGTGAGGCACCTACACCTGGCAACGCAATCTAACATCATGTTTGTGCAATGTTATGTACAGTGGCATTTAAAATAAGTTGTGAAGATTGTGGCTGGCATTTAATGTCTCTTAAATACACCTGCAGAATATGTACAGACAATGTTTAACTGCCATTAGATTGTACTTAAATTAGACGTTTTCTGATTTTTAGGGGGTACTCGCACTATGCAAACTGTAAGATGCCTGAGTATGTTTTATCCCCAAAGTCCACTTCATTTGACTGGTGTGATTGCTGCGTATGGTACCGTACCCTGGCCTGCTTGAAGAGGTGGTTCAGGACACAGTTAAGTTGGACACACTTAGTATGCTCACCCAAGCATGGAACTCCAATGATTTCTCAACAACTGCTGCCTCTGTGAAATTCACCTTAAGTAATAAGGTATGTGAGAGAACAGTGTCACCAATTCCAGAGCAGCTCCAGTAAGGCCACGACATACATAAAAATCGAGTTTGAGACGCTTAGACAGACTGAAGTATACGCGGGCTTAAATCGTTAAGCGCAGTGTGAGTGCAGGCTGGCAGGAAAGTGGGGAGGGGGTACAAGGCAACCAAGCCTAGTGTGAATACAGCCTTTCACTTGACTAGTCAGGTATTTTGTCGAGGTGTGATTTCGTCATCATCTTGGAGGCTTCAGTTTGTGATTCCACTGAACTGCATTCATCGCACACAGAGGTGTTTTTGCTATTCAGTATGCCCTCACTGATATCAACAGGGTTGCAAAAATATAAGAAACACCTATCAGTGTTATGTAATACAATCCAACAGCACAACAAACCTTCAGAGTGACCATAAACACCTCTCTGGAAAACTGAACATTATCACCATGATGAAGGGAGGATTTACTGCAGGACTGTTGTCTTACACTGCATTAGGTTTTAGCTGAGTGTTCCTAATAAAGTGTGTGAGTGCAGTTTTTTCATCCTCGTCTGGGGATTGAATGAGCGACCTCAGAAGTCCTGACCCCGCTTCTCATCTGATCGTTTTGACCCGCTTATTCAGTGGTTACATAAGTCTGCTGGCTCTATAAGCTACTACAGCTTGTAACCTGCCTTCATTGCTAGGTCAAGAGTTGTTTCTAAAAGCTATCCAAGCTTGTAAAATTGATCACTGTGATTTGCCAGCTGCCGTGTCTGTGAGACAAAAACTTATTTACATGATTTTGATGAAGCACAGTTGAATGACACTATGGAGCAATGGGTTTTACATCTTCCTGCTGCTATCATTTTATTCCCTGTTGCATTCAAATTTAATTCAGTGTGTCACAGTGTTTGCACAGACTACCATTCATCCAGCTTTAGAAGCTGTGCTTTAGGATTTAAGAAAATAGTTCTTTTATTTCTGAGTTTATTTTGATATGAGGATAAAATCCACTCACCTCATTGCAGAAAGACTTTGGCATGAGGCAGGGTGGGTCACAGGAGCTATTGTCCTCTGGAGGGTTCATTGGAGGACAACCTCCTGTGAGGCAAGAGACAACAGCATGAGATTGAGTACATGGTGTTTTTTTAAAATCACAATATGATTAACAGAAGCATCATCTGTGTGTCTTGATAGATCCACTGTTCTCTGTTGCTGTCAACTAGTGTTACTGCATCTATTTTTGTGTTTAAAACTTAAGACTTGGGTTTATTTCACAGCATATATGTACATCTGTATCAATAACTCAGTGAAGCCAATGTGGCCAGGTTTATTTTTAAAACAATTTTATGTGTTGATGTGTTAAACAGAGATGAAAAGCTGTACCGGCTGCCATCGCCCACCACCTTAGCTCCATATAGAAATAAGTGCTTAGTTTTTTTTTTCTGTTATATTTCTGACATATTTTGTGTAAATTTTACCTCCTACATAAAATTGCCACCAATGGTTTAGACTTACTGTTGAGCTTAAGAGCTGCTGCAACCTCCAGTTCAGCTGCACTATTTATTATTCACAATACTGTAGGACAGTGTTTTCTTATCTTTTCTGGCTCGAGACCCCTTTAAAGAAGACTAAAGTGTACTTGCAATCCCTTGACAACAGATTGATTTCTTAAGCTCAAACATACTGTGATTTTAATGTTTCTTTTGTGTCTTTTATTTATAGAGTTGAAATTGAGACAATTTTGATAAAAACTTAATCAGTTGTGTCATTTAACAAAAAAAACCCCAAAAGCATCTAGGAAGTTATAATCAAACAATTTAAACATATGAATATCAGCTTTGAGAAGCTGCAGTTGGCTTTTTTAGGTTTTATGGAATCAAATAATTCACTGAATAATAAAATAATGAATATAATCATTAGTTGCAGAGACTCCAAAAACTAAAGTCATACTGTAAGTCAAAGGGGGAAAAAATATGGCAAAAATTAGAAGGAATTCAACTTCTGAGCAACTTTTCTACAGATCTCCAGACTCAAAGTAGACCTATTACACTCATTTCCCACTCACCCATTTTTTTTTATTCACTGCTAGAACAAGCTTTGTATGACTGGTCATGATAATGCTTATTTCTCTCTTACTGGGCAGCCCTCATTTTATCCATCTACTTAACAGCTTCAAAGCCATCTCCTTCTCTCTTCTCTCCTTCTCTCCATCTCCTAACAACCTCAGCAGCCTCTTTTACCTCAGTGAACGCTTTGCTGCTCCCACTAATTTGATTTTTTTTTATTTCTCCGTCTCAGTCCTGGCAAAACTGAGGTTCTCGACGGCTTCTTGAAGGAGCCCTGTCTGATCATCTGATCAGAGTCTTTTAACTGTTCCATGCTCTCACTTTAAATGCAAAGGTGACCACACGTTTGAGGTTGTAGCTCCTAAACTTTGGAACAATCTTCCTGAGCCCATCAGGTCAGCTGAATCTGTGGATTTTTTACTTTCAAAGTTATTATTTCTGAAACAAGCTGTTTTAGCTCCTCTCACTTTCAATCACCTTCCGTCTGATTGGATGCCCCTCTTAGAAACAGGGTTTAAACAGTGGGTGGGGTCATTGCTGCTGTGCTCACAGTCAGTAGAAGTAACTGTGTAAAACAAAGTGTTTGGAGAAGTTTTCTTACCAGTGACATTGAGTCCATCTGAGCGCTGACACCAAATCAAAGGCCGGGTGGAATTTGGGCCAATGCTGCTGAACCATTTGTACTCGTAACATTCACCTCCTGAAAGTAAAACACAAAAACAGTCAACAACTGTAAAGGCTCTACTGTTGAGTCAGACAGTGGTGACCATTAATCATACGAGAGACGCCAGATTAATAAAGCAGCTGCTAAGTTGTGGTTGTATAATAGGCTGCTGTCACATAATATGACCATGTCATCACAAAAGGGTCCAGTTCAATGTTTTAATCTTCAGTAAGAGCTTTTGCTTAATGACTTTTTATCAGTGCTATTATGACTTTATCAATATCTCCATCAGTGCAGTAAATGACTGTATTTCCCTGTGGAGTCCTGTGTAACCAATCATCAGTCCAGCCAATTCAGCGAGAGTAAATGAACAATTTAACCTTGAACAAAAGAGAGATCTATTCTCCACAGACGTGGGTACAGTATCACTGCTCCCGTCAGCGGTACGGCTCTATCTGCCGCCTGTATGGGATGAATCCTCTGCGGCTGAGAGGACTTAACCTTTTATGTACTTTACTTTTCTCATTTCTCTCTTTCTTCCTTGCTCTACTAGAGCTGAAGTCATTTTTCAAACGTGTTAAGTTATCATTGAATCACTCACTTCAGCTGGCACTTCCCACCATCTTTTATGAGCAGACTGGAGTTGTACTACCACAGAAACATTTCTCAGGAGAAGCGCAGAAGTTTTTTTCTTTCTCTTTTTTTTTTCTGGAGGCAGAAATAATGTCAGTAGTAGTCCCAGATATGAGGATCTCTGTAAGGACTGAGAAAGGCGATGGATGATTTTCAACCATATTAACTGAAAAAAAGATTAATTATAGCCAAGCTTTTTTAAATGGACTGCATTTTAAAGCACTTTTATATCAAACTGTGGCTATTGCACACATTCACTCTACAGTGGCTGCTAAGCTGCTAAGCAAGGTGCTGTCTGTACTTGCCAAAATCATGCCACCATGGTCACTAATAAGAAGGGAAGTTAATGTCATTCAGGTTTGCTGGGGCATGCTTTTGGCTGCTCCCTTAATTCCCAATGGGTCACCACAGCGGATGGATTCGCATATTTGATTTGGCACAGATTTACACCCTCCCATTTATTCAAGGAGTACTTGCCTGTGACACTGAAACTGGGTTTGTGGTTTCCTCCCACTCTTGAACCAGGGATCTTTTGCATGCAAGGCGAATGTATTAAGCACTAAACCATAGTGCCACCAAACAGGTTTGGTGGTTGGGCAACATACAAAATCTGATAACAGTTTATTTAGCAGTTATTTTACTTGTAATAATGAAAGGATAAGCTCCAGCACCCCCACTACCCTGAATTGGAAAAGCAGAAGAAGATGGATGGATGGATGGATAGATGGATGGATGGATGGAATGAACTGGAATGAATTAGTATTGGTCACCAGTTATTGGTGATGTTATAATTTACTTTGTTTTATCTTGTGTGATATAAACTTATACCTTTATAAAACAAATGTTATTATCAGATAACATTTATATGTACAGCATTGATGTTGCCATTTGTGGGCATATTTTAACCCAAATATGACCTTTTCCCTAAATGTACCCAAGTAGTTTTGGTGCCTAAACTGAACCAAATAGCTGGTGGTGGTAAACCTGTCTAGGATGTACATTTTGTTCTGAATCTCACAAGATAGCACTGACATAAAGTCTAAAAAAAAGTCTAGGACTAAAAGATCTACTAGGAGAAGAAGAGCATATTGTTCCTCTGTTCTGACTGCACTCCACGTCTAATAATGCTTATAGGTGTCTTATGCCCATTATGTACTCTATTTACTTATTGAGATTTAAAACTTGTAAAAAGCAGTTAACATTCATATTTGTCCAGACTCAAATATGTAATGAGGACTTTGTGGGATTTAGTAAACATAATAAAGGTTTGTTTGGCTGCAAAAGCAGAAAATTGCTGCAAATATGGATGTTTCTGCAAATAAGCTGCAATGGCCAGAAAATGCTTCATACAAATGTTCAACCAGGCAGCACAAAAAAATCTATACAATCACCACAGTGTGCACAGTGAGCACCCAAGATTAGTGTTGCCCATCCATAACCGCTTATCCAACTAGGATCGTGGTAAGCCTGGAGTCTATCCCTGCCACTTTGGGCAAGAGGCAGGTATACCCTGGACAGGTCGCTGGTCCATCACAAGGATAACAGAGATATAAAGACAAGCATTCACTCCTACAGCCAATTTAGAATCACCTATTACCTAACATGCACATCTTTGGGCAAAATTATCTCTTCATTGCAAAATTTTAGCAGCTTAATGAGATAATGAATTCTTGAACTATATAGCCAGAAGTGAATTTTGCGATGTGAGAATTACCTATGACAGGTGATCAATGAATCCACTGAGTGTTTGTGCCAAATGTGAAGAAATTCCCTCTAGAAGTTTTTGAGATAATAAATGTGTTGATGAGTCTTACATGTTTCTGGTTCCCTGTGGAGTAAATGCTACTCCAATATTAACTCTCATTTTTACCTGGTTATGTTCTCACCAAATTCTGATTGAAGCAGCTTTAAGCTTTTTGCAGTTTCAAATTTAAATTCCTACAAATGGAGAGAATTGTGTTTTATTAAGGTTTTGCTTTTATGTTTTTAAAGCTGTTGAGATGCTGTGAGAAGCTCCTTTGTTGTTTTTGTTCTTCAAATTTTTATTATTGCACTGAAATAAAACTGCAGGTCAAAATCTAGTCATTCTGTCATTATGCATGTACTGGAGACACAAAGCATGGTAAGAATTAGTATACTGTAAAATAGCACAACTTGAACACAGCTTTGTTTTTGTTTTTCTCGAGCCTCACATCAAACCTCTCCCTTCCTCCATCCCCAGCCTCCCTTTCTCCATCACCGCCCTCTTCTTCCCTGCCTCCACTCTCTCTTCCTCCTCCACCTTCACTAGTCTTGGTTGGGCCACTCCTCCCCCTTGTGCCTTGAGTAATGCTGTGAAACCAGGTCAGGCTAGCGAAGACTGCTGTGGGGCTGTGTACAGTAACAAGGGAGGGAGGTGAGGAAGAATTACAGTATACTGTGTGCTGAGCTTTGTCGTAGTGATTCACAACCCGCGCTGCATCTAATGGGTGATTAATGCAGCTGCGGGAACCACAGAGATCACTACAGTAAATGAGTGCCCGTTTGAAAATCTGACTCAAGAAATCCCATCTGGGAGGGCACCAATTGACCCAGCGTAAAGGGAAAGACAAATAGTAGCAGTTAGTTCTTTTTTCTTCATGATTATGTACTGGATATGATGGGGAAGCAGCCCACTGGTTAGCACTGATGCCTTCCAGTGAAGAAAATCTACGTGACTCCTGTGTCAGATCTCTCTTCTCCACAGTGTCAGTATGTTGTTGTTCAGTAGGTTTCTTTTGGTGTTCCACTTTTCTCTGACAGTCCAAATTCAGAGAGATTGAAGACTAAACAGCCTGCGGGTATGACTCTGAAAGTAAGTGTCTTTCTGTGTTATCCCTCTGATGCACTGACATGCTCTCCACTGCCTTCAACCTATCACACCCTGAGACTGACTTCAGTTTACCCTCACCGTAAATATTACGAATATGCGGATAAATACAAGGAATAAATGCATCAAAGTTTGGGGCTGCTGGGCTGCAGCAAGCTAATTTGTATTCACAGAAAGTTCACTGTTCAAATAGACTTTGCTTCTTTTAATTTGTCAAACTTTCTGGCCAGGAGAGGTTGAAGCTGTCATGTTTTCAAAATGTTCTCCACCTGTGCAAGGCTGAGACTCCCACTCCTGGTCAGGACAGAGCTGCAGGTTTTCAGGTTCCTGGGCCAGCACGGCTCGTGAGCGGACCTGAACTGAGGCAAAGTCAACGCCGGCCTCTTTGGCACAGATGTTAACACACGAGCTCCAGTCTGACCACTCCATCAGGTAGCATTCACCTGTAGCAGAGAACAGACAACACACATCATATTACTGTGACCGTAGAAATGCTTGTTTTTCATCACTGTGAAAGGAATGCATTTAGGATTCAGTGGCTTGTGACAAAAAAATTTACCTTGGACTCCATTTAATTATAGTTAATGGATTATTTAAAAAATATAGTAATAATAAGAATAATTTCCCCTTCCACATACAAAGGAATTACCTTGTACTGCCTATTTATTTTTTTCTCTCTGATGCATATCTTTGGCAGTGGAGTTTACAAAAGCATCAAAACACAATGAGTAATATCATCATTACATCATAATTCATCTGTGCAAAGAAATTCAAATTAACAGATAAAAATCATAATTACCACCTTGCAGTTCAAATGGTAGTTTGCATCCATGGTATTTTACTTCTGTGTAATATATAAAGTGAAGACTCTGGAGGACTACCAAGGACTACTGTTACCAATTCAGTATCTAGTCAAATGTAAATGAGGTCACAATCTGACTGTTATGGTGTTAAATAATGACTAGAAAAGTGTTTTTTCTGACTACTTTGATGAATTTAACTTCTTTTTGCAACCACAGGAGGTGCCTCCTACTGACCATTAGAAGGAATGCATGTTTAAGGGCCTTCCCCATTGGCTTCACTTCTTTCTTCTATGCACACCCTTTCTACACAATCCAAAAATTAAATCCTTGCAGAGAACTACTTCCATCTGGCATCTCATCACTGTTACCTGCTCTATGTGGATTTTTATTTTAAAGTAACTGACATGTAAAGTATTGCTAGTTATGACCCTGAGCCAAATCTCAAATCATTTTATTTCCTGTAAGGCCATGTGCAGGATCACATCCTCAGGCAGGTGGCCCGTTTGGTACATTTTGAGAGACTAAAAGGTTACCAGGTTTTTGCTATCTGGGCCCTCGACCTGCCTGAGGCACAGACTGACAGGATCGGTATTATCTCAGACTTCACATCTAGATTTACTCCAGTGTTTTGTCTTTCATTAAATGTTCACTTTTACTTTATTTTTATCTTCCATATCTTATTGAACCATGACTCGTTTTGACTGTTAAAGCTATACAAAAATATCTGCATTGCAGCTTTAGTGTGGGTGTCTGCAGCAGAAATCTGATCTTCCACTTTGGCAGCACGAAAGCGAAGCTTTACCTGTTTATCTCTGGATGATCTGGGTGAGATATGTGCTGCAGAGATGCATGTAGAATATGTATGTATATTTACATGTATCATATGAGAGTCGAGATGCTTTGAAGAGTTTCATGGGGAGGAAGGTGCAAGTTTGAGATGCAGGGTGGCTTGGTTTTGATCACAGTTGACAACTGCAGCTTATCAAACAGCGGGGGGAAATAGAACGCGGGTCAAAGGTTGCAGTGCATGAAAGTGTGTGTATTTGTGACTGTGGAGACACAACCTGCTTGGACTCCCATGCCAGTACTGGTCTTGCGCAAGCAACCCCTTGAATTTCCTCCCAGTACCTCCCTGAACAGAAAACAGGCTGTGCTTTTGATTGCTGTTTGAGACTTCAGTGCTCCTGCAGTTTGGCAAAAGGGGCTGGACTGACTTGTTATCTAGGGCACTGTTTCTCAGTGTTTTCCATCTCAGGGACCAGCAGCCATCTGATGAGCTCTTTTTTTCCTCCCCAAATGGAAAAAAAAATCCCACTAGCGAGAAACACACACTGCACTTAGAGTATAAAATTAATTCAAACTGAGGTACTTTTAAATTAGTTGTGGGTTGAAACAAGGACAGGATGTTTCTTCCACTGTATTGTAGCGATACTGAATGATGAACGATCAACGACGAGCCAAAATAGACACATAGCACTTTGGAAATGAACTCTACATTTGTATTTTGTCTCTTGGCAGACGTGAGGAACAATAATCCCCCCTTCAGGGACTGCTGACACTGAAAATAACAGATTTATGTTTAAGCTGCACTATGTGAAAATGCACTCTTGTTATCAGGCTGAATCATAAATTGGGGCTTCAGTTTCTCATCTTTTCTTATTGAAATGTTGTAGATTTGCCCTATTTAGCCAAAAGAAATACTCATGTTCACTTCTGTGTGCAGCACAATATGAAGGCTGCAGCTTCACAATATGAAGAGCACTGCTGTGGATGTGGGAGGGGCATTAGAGTGTTGAACCTGCAGTCCTGATGGACAGATGGAGTCCAGCAGCTGCTGGGCAGAGCTCACCTGTCTGCTCTGCTCTATGCTGCAAAGCTACATCAAACCCAGCATCTGACAAGCCTCCATCACCAAACCTGAAAACAACTCATCAGACCCAACTTTTTGAAGTGATAATCCCATCTGTGAGATTTTTTTTCTTACAGTGAGGGCTGGCATCCTTGGCCCAAAGCTGACATTCTGCTGTTTCTGCGCTTCAGTATCGAGACATCACCTGTCAGTCAGAGAGTGGTCAACAGGCTCCTGTGACAGCTTTTCTCTTCAGAGGTCAAAATATCCAACAACACTTGCTTTATATAGAACAATTTTATTGCTTGACCAATGTCTTTCAGCTGGTAGCCTTCATAAAAATATTACAGAAAACATTTTAAATGGTGGAAAAACTATAAGAAACGCACACCATTTATTTTTTAAATATATTTTTATCGGTATCTGTATATTTGTATATACCCTTTTTTAATTTTAACAACAGACATGATTGTTTGAAGATGTGGAGACAGATTTGGTTACATCTCAATCCTCACGTTCCAACTGAAAACAACAACCATGTGACCAGAGACCAGGACTAGTGGCATGTGATTTAAGATGGTGCTTGGAGACAGGAGGCTTGCCAGAAGAGCTATAATCAAGGATATGCAGGTGTCTTGTTTTGTGTGTGTGTGTGTGTGTGTGTTTTCACCTGTAACGCATGAAATATAAGTTGCACAAAGCATAATCATGTCAGGACGAGTTCCTTATTTCAATTTTTTAAGATTATCCACTGTGTGATCAAACTTTCTAACCTTCACTTTGTGTGAATTTAATTAATAGTAGCCCTAAATTTAAGTTTTCATGACATTGTTATGCTGGCGTGGCCGTTGAGATTAACAATACAAAAGGCAGCTGATGCAGCTATCCCACACATTACATTTACCTGCTGTTGCTTTAAAATGGCTGCAAAGCCATTTTGCTAAGATGCAAAGAGAGAAATCGAGGATATATAGATAGGTGCTCGAAATATTACACTTTTATTTATGATGCAATAAATAAGTACAACCTGCGCCCTGCAGTGTGTGAGCTGTTGATTTTTTTTCCTCCCCCTGTTGTTTTCAACCCAGCACCTTCCCTTTGTTGTTGTGGTTTTGCATTTTTCTAGTTTCTGTAGTAGAAAAAAATACCTCTTCAGACTTTATTCAGTCCTCCATGCACCTTGGAAGTAGGTGAAGTTGTGCCAGAAACTTCTACTTCTTTGCCTGTTGCCGTATACTTTGTCTTGATGACTGCTTTCGTAGACAAAATGGTTACTGCTGCTTTTGTTAAATACCCACTTCTATTTATTTCCAGGAAAATGCTTTTAGTGCAGCAGGAAAGGACCCACCACTGTTAAGACCTGGGATACCCAATCTTGGCTTTTAAAACAACACTCTGCAGAAGTGTTTATGAGCTGTATATACCCTAAAGCTGTGTTCTCAAACTGCTTGCAAGACTATTAGGCTGCCCATGTGCTTAGAATTTCTTAGTTTTATTTCCATACTGCAAACATTTTTTTCAGCATTTAGATTTTTTTTGAACAGGTCTTGTATTTGAGACAAATTTTATTTTCTAACAAGATGATAAAATATGACCAAGAATGGGTTTATTACTTATTATTAACATAACAATTAACACTAGTGTGTCTCATCAGCAAAGCTCTCATTTTATGGGAGTTCATTCTCAAGTGGTATAACCCTGCAGAGAAGTATACAAGTTATGAAGGAGAGGAGAGGGAAAACAAGCTGCTTGGCTTCAAAATACCCAGTGTCAAATGTTTGTTTCTGCTCGGTGCTCAATCAGGTCCTCCGAGAGAGAACAAATTTGCCATTAACCCTCAGGTAATTTGAGTCCCGAATTAAAAAAAAAATAGATAGATGAATAGAGCAATTAATGGGCAAATTAGATTTTAAATTAACCAGTACTGTACACATACAGTAAAGATAAGCTACATTTTCCCTCATTTACTTAGTACTGTTTTTTGGATTGTTGTTAAGCTCTACACTGCAGATATTTAATTTTAAAAGCCATCCAAGAGAGGAAATGGCAGACAGTGCCCTTTCAGCAGCTGGGAAATATTTATGTGCAACATCTGTCCAGAAAGTACTAAAGTTCATTGACAGTCACAGTGAACAAAAAAAGGGCAAAATACATCAGACTAGAAATACTCAATGAGTCTTTTATGATATAAATAAAAATATCAGAGTTACAGGTCACGGCCATATTGTAGTGTTTCAACCATCTTGTATCTAACAAGAAACATTTAAAAACTGAGCTCTAGATTAATAACAACAATCAACAGCCACATAAAATGATCAATGCAACAGGAAAATATACTAAATATAATTTTAATATATTGCTAAAAACAGACATTTACATTTACCGGCCACTTTCTTAGGTACACCTGTTCAACTGCTCATTAAATCACAGTGCAGCAACTCTGATTAAGACAACCTGCTGAAGTTCATATTGAGCATCAGAATGGGGAAGAAAGGTGATTTAGGTGACTTTAAATGTGGCATGGTTTCTGGTGCCAGACGGGCTGGTCTGAGTATTTCAGAGACTGCTGATTTGCTGAGATTTTCCCACACAACATCTCTAGGGTTTACAAAAAAAGGTCTGAAAGACAGAAAGTATCCAGTGAGCTTCAGTTCTCTGGGTGAAAATGCCTTGTTGACATCGGAGGAGAATGGTCAGACTGAGCTGATAGGAAGGCAACAGTAACTCAAACACTTTTTAAAAGTAAGGTACGCAGAAGAGCATTTCTGAACGCACAACACTTCAAACCTTGAAGCAGATGGGCTACACCAGCAGAAGACCACACTGAGTTCCACTCCTGTCAGCTAAGAACAGGAAACTAAGGCTACAATTCACACGGGCTCACCAAAATTGAACAATAGAAGATTGGAAAAACGTTGCCTGGTCTGATGAGTCTTGATTTCTGCTGCAGCGTTCAGATGGTAGGGTCAGAATGTGGCATAAACAACATGAAAGCATGGATCCACTCTGCCTTGTATCAGTGGTTCAGGCTGGTCATGGTGGTGTAATGGTGTGGGGGATATTTTCCTGGCACACTTCGGGCCCCTTAGCACCAACTGAGCATCATTTAAACACCACAGCCTACCTGAGTATTGTTGCTGAAATGTGCATCCCTTTATGACCACAGTGTACCCATCTTCTGATGGCTGCATCCAGTAGGATAACACACCATGTCACAAAGCTCAAATCATCTCAAACTGGATTCTTGAACATGACAATGAGTTCGCTGTACTCAAATGGCCTCCACAGTCACCAGATCTCAATCCAATAGAGCATCTTTAGGATGTGGTGGAATGGGAAATTTGCATCATGGATGTGCAGCTGACAAATCTGCAGCAACTACGTGATGCTGTCATGTCAATATGGACCAAAATCTCAGAGGAATGTTTCAAGCACCTTGTTGAATCTATGCCACGAAGAATTCAAGACGTTCTGGGGGAAAAGTGAGCCCAATCCAGTACTAGCAAGGTGTACCTAATGCAGTGGCCAGTAAGCGTATATTCCCAGTTCCTTCTGCAGCTGAGGTAAATAAAGAATTGCAAATATGATGAAGCATTGTTGTGTCACTTTAATTAGTGAAACACAACAGAAAAAATGATTGTAATGACTATGTTAGAGATTGTGACTTTAAAGATGGATAGGCAATAAAACATTCAAGGTCCTACAGTAATTATATGAAACCTTGCATCTGTGTATAGTATAACATTTCACAGGTTTTGCTTTGTATGGCCATATATCATGTAAATCACAACAGATGTCCAGCACAGCATAAAGACTGTGCAGAGACCTAATCACTCACCGAAATTAAACAAGTCATCCTGTGTGGGTCGACTGTGGGCTGACACTGCCAGATTTGTGGGGTTGTTACTTGCTGGGGCTACCCATGCTGAAAATTCGTGTGCACATGGCACACTAACGAGCATTGTGTGTAAGCATGCTCCAAAGCCTCAGAGCCTCACATGCCTCAGTCTTATTTTTGGTACACTTGGTCTTGCTCTGCTTGATAACTATTATGTACAATAGGGCTGTCACAATATCACATTTTCATTATGCAATTTTCATGGCCAAAACATTTAACGATGACTCTAAATACTGTAAAATCTATGGCACAGTATGAGTCAAAATCAGCATTAACTCTGTTTGTGTTGTACTTTCATATGAAATGAGAGTAAACACCACAAGAATGTGAAAAGACCATAATTCACTACCTTTAAGCCAGCATGAACAAATGTCACTGATTGATGTATTATGTACTTTGTGCACCTTAAACAAAGCACCAAAATGCAGTGACTTAGTCAAGACCATCTACAAGCTGCAGACATACCTGTGAGTCAAAGTGCAGGGCACAGTAGTGAAACCATAGACTGCATAGAAAAAATGGACCAATTGATTTTTCTGCCTAAATGGCTACTGCCATGTTGGGGTTTTGGAGTCAGAAGTAACCATATTTGGATGAGAGGGTAAAGTGCCAAGTTATCAGCTAACTCTAGCAAGCTTGGTTAGTGAGCTGTGCAACACACAGACACCGATACCTGCTAATTAGCACTAAGTAGCAGACTAGAGTTTCACTCGCCAAAACTTTTTTGACAGGATGTACCACACAGCAAGTCATATTATGTGTTGCATAATTCTATTGAAGATCCTCCAAAAGACACCAACATGGCTGAGAGGTTGAGTTCAGGACTCCAATTAACAGCAGTAAAGCCTAGCAGACACTGATCAGCTACAGTTGCCTGTTTCAACACAGCTGTAAATCAAAGCGGCAATGTCCCTAACTTTAAGCAAAATCCGAAAGGGTGAGTTATAAAAATAAGGACTCAGTAGCCGAAGAAGAGTGAAGGAGCAGCAGCAAGAGAAGGCAACAAATTGGTGATTATTTTAGAAAATAAATCCTCAACAATTCGCCTGTCTTCAACGTACCTAACTGCATCTGTATAAGTAATTTAGTCTGACTTAGCAGGTTTATTGTGGGAAGTGGGTCTGTCCTAGTGTAAATACTAGAAAGGAAGACTACTCTCATAAACTGGAAGGTGAGCCTAACCGTGGCATTGGATTGTTTATGATAGTATCAGATGTATGTTTTTGATAAGATATACATTTTTCATTTTACAATATAGTTATTATGAATACAAGTATAATCACAAAACCCTGATCTACATTTAGATGGCAAATATTACACAAAGCTGTAAAATCCTGAACAATAGACACAAATGACCACAACATAGGAGTGCAGTCAAAAGTTCAAGGTACATAGGAAGGATTTAGTGGGGTTTGTCATTTTGAACTCTTTCCAAAACTAAAACCTCAACAGAATAAGGAAAAAAATGAACAGTACTGCACTTTGTACTCTTTGGTGTGTACATCTAATTAGCTTACAGCCTTAAATAGTTGCCACTTGTCACTTCCAAATCATTATTCAGCTAAGTCCATTGCAAGAATAGAGGTTATATTAAAAAAAGGCCTGTTGGTCCTGGATGCAGTTGAGGTCATGGTATGATTAGTTCCCCTGTCCTGCTCTTTATTGGATTTGGCTGAGTTTACAGCTCCAACCAGCATAATCAGGGATAACAATACACTTGGCAAACTCATTTGTTTTTCCTCATCCTAAAGTGCTGCTATCAAGTAATCAGGGTGTCTACAGGTATAAGCAAGCAATGTAAGACTTTTTAATGCCACTTTAAATTAAATTTAAGGCCAAAAGGGCAGTTCGATTCTTAAGCATTTCCAGGCACTGACTTTAACCACCAAGAGTAATTGCTGATTTCAAGCTATTTCCCGTTAAACTTAATCTTCCCATTTTTGTAGGCTAATGAACAGGCTGGCTAAAAAGGCATTCTTCTTTATCAAGAGGATGCTTTTTGCCTCAGATCTGTTCTCTCACAACGCCCTACCCTGTATGCAGTGTGTATTTAAGACCACTTTTGCAAGTTGGAGACAGTGATGTCAGCCCGCTCATGGAGCTTGTGTTAGCCTAACTGTCTAAATAAAGATATTATTTGTTTCTCTCTTTTTACTCATAAGTTGAATTTTCCTGACCTTTTATTGTCTGGTCTTATTTAACAATTTGAAATGCCGTAGATGAATCAATTCCAGCTGCCTTTGTGTATGAAATGTACCATTTTAGCTGGCTCATGCCTCTGCTGCTGCACCGTGTTTCACCCGAGCCTGCCTTATAATCAGAACACAAATACATCTTCAATCTGTTCTCCTCTTAATCAGCATCTCCATTCATATATGAGGTGAATAAATGAATAAAATCTACACTCCACTGTACAGCAGATTGTTATTCAGTGCGGTCGTATCTTGGCTTGCCATCTTGTCTTTTTATTTTAAGCCCTTAGGGTTTTTGTTATCTCGCCCACACAGATTATTGATTGCACCTTTTTTTTTTTTTTTTTTTTTTTTTTTTTTTTTTTTTTTTTTTTTTTTTTTTTTTTTTTTTTTTTTTTTTTTTTTT
>VUQS01016127.1:2438-13290 GCA_015108495.1 Heterochromis multidens | reverse complement strand
TCTCAGTGAAGTCATCTAATCTCTCTGTAAAAAGTTTTTCCAGTATCTTGGAGAATTGAGAGAGCAATGAAACAGGCCTGTAATTTGTAAAATGGTGTCTGTCACCTGCTTTATACAAAGGTATTACTTTTGCTATTTTCATCTTGTTTGGAAATGTACCGGTCTAAAAAGACAAGTTACAGATGTATGTGTAGGTTTTTTCATTTCTTCAATAACTCTTTTTATTATTGTCATATCAATATCATTCCAGTCAGCTGATGTTTTATTCTTACATTTTTTTTTTTTTACAGTTTCTATGATTTCTTTTCCTTCTACTGCTCTTAGGAAAATAGAGTGAGGATTCCTTTCCCAAAGATTTTCCCCAACCCCTTCTGATTCCATGATATTTATTTTTTTGGCCAACTCTGGTCCCACATTTACAAAGAAATTATTAAAACCACTAACTACATCTTTCATGTCTTTTATGATTCTGTCATTTTCAATAAAATATTCAGGGTAAGCTGCATTACTTGAGCTATTTCTAATAATACTGTTTAACACATTCCAAATACCTTTAATATTGTTTTTTTTTATTCTGTAATATTTTATAATGTTCATTTTTACAATTCCTCATAATATTAGTTAGTTTATTTTATTTTTTAAGATGCAACAATATTGCCAAAATATCTTGCTCCTCCATGACAAGCTGCCATTTTTGTTTTGGAGGTTAAAGAAGTGGGTTAGTGTGTTCAGAATATATTAAAGCTCAAACAAAAGAATAAAGTTACAAAGATCACCAGGTTGCTCAAACATGTTCAAATGAGACAACTGCAATTAAATTTATTTTTAAAAATAATGTCTGGTGTTCTGCAGGTGTACGTGGCGGCAGGTTCAGTGTACAGTCTGGAGGCTGAGCTGAGTGACCTAGAGGAGTGTGCCAGGGGAATCTGCAGCTCCACGTCTGATATGGAGCTGTCCTTCCTGGAGGAGCAGGTGGCGGCAGCAGCTGCCAAGGTTCAACAGTCTGAACTACAGGTAGGCTGGGGCTAGATATCTAGTAAAATTTAGACATGTAAATAGATAGTTTTGGATGTGCAGATTGCTGAAAGAAGGTATCTCATGTTGAAAAAAATTTGGCTGTAACAACATCACAAATTTTAACAGCACAGCCTTGTTCAAAACCAAGTGTTTTTTCTTCTTTCCTTTTCTGCTATCTGCTGTAGATCTGTGACATCTCAGCAAGAATTGCTGCTTTGAAGAACGCAGGTCTCAATGTGGACACACAGTCACGCTTCACTAAGACCAGGACTATTCCAGTTATGGTACAGTATGTGTTTACACTAGCACACTGCAGCGAGTCTATCAGAACAGGAAGTCAAACTTTGCACGTGTACACAAAACTATTTCTCACATGCATCTCTTTGCAGCCTGTCACCCTGGACTCCTCGAGACAGATGAGAAGGCGATTACCTGCACCACCAGTGAAAGGTGAAAAAACGCTCTTTATATATTTATATATACTACATGTATGTAGTATGTATTTATTTATTTAGTATTTTTTTTTTTTATATGCATGTATGCATATAAAGCAGGCAGTCTTTATCCTTCAAGCTCGGGCCTAGGGAGCTTGAGTCACTAGGAACAGCAAAGATATTGCTGTTCCTAGTGACTGCACTGTTCTGGACAGAGATCTCGGATGCTAGGAGCTTCTCGTGTTCCTTCTTCCTGATGTTCAGCACAGCCTTCTTCCTCTGCTTGTCATTCTCGACTTGGTTATGGCGTGCACACCTGGTCTTGCCTGGTGTGGTAGCCTCTATTGATCTTGTGCTCAGGGCTTGTTCTTTCAATCCATTGGTAGGATTTCTCAATATCAGCCACTTCTTCTATCTGCCGTGGAAGGGCATGATGATTCCTGTTCTTACTCTTCTTTCTTTCACTAAGGTAATTCACTCATCCTGGATAGTGGTTCTGACACTCACACTTAGTGTACAGTCTCAGGCTGCTGGATTTGGGGTGAAACCCTCCATGCATGGTAATGTCATGATGCTTGATTTCCCAGATCTTGTTCTTCAGCTGGCTCCCTATGTTGCCTTCTGGTAGTACAGAAGGTCAGTTCAGACTTTTCAGTTAATGAATGTTGAGGGTTAGGGGTTAGACTCCAGCCTCCATCTAGTAGTCAGTCAGGTATTCAATGTAGTGTGGGGATGATGAAATCTCCCCCTGACCTGTCGTCCTGGCTCCCCCGTGCCGTAACATTTGTGTTGTACTAGTTGCAATAGCACTTGCTTCTTCCATATGTTGGAAGACTGAGCTACTAGTTCTTTTGTTAGCGTAGATGTTGAGTATCTGGGTTGTTATGTTGTATGTTACTGGGTTTACTTGTGTAGTGGCTTTGGGTAGCATGGCTAGCCTGATGCATGCCCTGGGATTCGAACCCCGCCCTATCGCTCCAAAGTCAAGTAGTGTTTCCACTACGTAATCCAGCTGCAGCATATATATAGAGTTAGGTACACCAGTAGGTGTTTAAATGTGTAGTTTTCCAGTCAAAATGTCTTCTGTGAAACAGGCCTATTTGTGTATGAACACATCTTCTGTTTGGGTTACAAATTAATGTGTTTCTCTCCATTTTGTTTCATTTTGTGTTAGAATACAAGGAAACCTAAGTCATCGATCCAGAACCTTTGAGGTACCTTCAACACAGCAGTGCCTTGACCTCATCACTCTGCAGCCTACAGACCAGTCTTAAATGATCCATTTAGACACCATTTGCCTTAATTTAATTTTAAGCTACTCACACCTCAAATCATATACTATATGACAGTAGTACTGTATGTGTAATTTGTGTTGTATCTCACTGATAATGCAGGAAGTGGTTGATTTGTATCATCCTGTCAACAGATTTCCATCAGCACTGATCAGTCAGCTAAACTGTCAGCTAAAAAAAAAAAATTAAACATTTTACTTTTTAATTTTCCAGACAATGAGATAACTGAAATTATTACACATCAAGTGTATAAAAAGTTTAAATGTTTTATTTAGAAAATGTTTTATAGTCTTCACTTTACTGCTGTTGTCCTTTTCAAGTTTAAATTATCAGCAGTAAGTGCAACTACTGGATAAAACCTACAATTTACACTGTACATTATATAGAAAACACTGAGATTACACTTACATGGGAGCAGTTATAGCATGTCAGAGAAATGTTGTGATACTGCATAATGTCTACAGTTAATATAAATTTTAAAAAACTTATAATGTATACCTGTATTTTTTAACTGTGTGTTGAGTGTACATATCTGCACAGCAAAGCAATCAATAAATGTTGTTTTCTGCCTTTTAAATACAGAAAATAAAGAAAAACAAGCAAAGTTGCTGCAGTGAGCAAATGTTACACTCCGAGATAAACAGGGCTGAAAACACTGTGCATCCTGTTTTCCATCTCAGGTGGATGTGGGTGTAACGGTGAGGAATTTAGTCTGTAATTTTGAGATGAGGAAATGACACCCAAATATGACATTCCTCTTTGTGAAGAAGGTGTGGGAAGGACAGCAGTGGAATATAAAGGCCGTCTTTGAGATGTGGTTTAAACCATTCAGCAGCATCACCTCTCACTCTTTGTGGTGCTGCAGTAAAGATGAATGGATGACCTGAGCAGAGTAATCCCCCTTTTTTGTCCTTTATGCTTCATAAAAGTTCTATGGCTTGCCTAATGGATACAAATATGAAACAAAACTGGTGCATAAAAATAATCATAACAGTTTCCTCATAGAGGTTTGGTGTTTTTGTGTTTCTGAATACTCAGCTGTTGTCCTTAAAGTGAACTTGTGCAACAGCTAAATACAAATAAATTGTAGCATCTGAGAAAGGAAGAAGACGTCCATGGAGAACCAGCCCTGTCCCAAAGCATGGTGGGATTTGAAGTTTTGGTCAGGAGCTCTCTGAGCTTAGGAAGCGCTCCCTCTGATCAGGAATGATGAATCCTTCTTTCTGTTCACTCTCTCGTCTGTCTGAAATCACAAAAGACTGTTTGGGATCGATGACCACCATGCTGTCTCTGTCCTGACCCGGAGCTTCCACCTCAGCGTATGAAGGGCGACCTGAGCCTCGCCTGAACTTAAGGATTGGCCAGTGGGTTGGCCGTCGCTGTGAGGGGTTAGAAAACAGAAAATTAATACACAATTAAGACAGTTCAAGGAAAAAAAAAAAACATTAAAGAGAGAGGTCATTCTATTATCTTTTCCTCTCATTTGTTGCAGTTATTACTGTGAAGGTCACACATATATTCATTCCACTTGGATGGACTAAAGCAATATAATACCACTTTAGAGGTGTCAATTTATGTTTTAACACAGAGGTCATCTTTTGTATTGGACTGACTTCTATTCAGATTTCTTTAATGTATGTAAATTGGGGTTGGAGAAACTGGAAATTATTCCATTATAAGGCACTCTTTCACTGAATATTATAACCGATGGCAGAATTTCTAACTGAGCTCTTGCGATAAATGTCTGTAGAGCTATACAATAAAAAGTTAAAGTTCAATGTAAATATTTTCTGTATGGTAAATGTTTCCACTTAAAATATAAACAGATACTTTAATTGTCTGTGGTGGTTCTCAGTTGTCCAGATCATGGTAACTGGACTTCTTTTCTGAGAGGCTCCTCTCAGATGAGGGGGGGAGGGAGAAGTCCAGTTGTCTTCAATTTGATATTTTAATTACCACCAGAGCTGAACAAACATTACTCAGTGCTCTTGGATGAGAGGTGAAACATCTTCACAAACTCAGAGAAGTCCAGCTGCCTTCTTTTTTCAGGCTCTTAAGATTACTCAGTCCCCCGTAGCCCTTTCAACACTACTGTTTATCTATTTAAAATATTTATCTATCTATTTAAAATAGCTGTTTGTTCAAACCAAAAGATATATTTTATTATATAATATAATTAATTTATTATAATATTTTTATTTTCTCTTTTACTTAAACATTGAAATTGAATTATTGCATTTATTATGTATATGAGTGGAAGAAGTGTAAAACATACTCAGAAATGTACTTACAGGTTCAAAAGGAGGTGAAAACAAAGTGACTCATTAGTGCTGATTCAGTTCATCAAATTCACTAAAATGACTAACATGGAAATGATGAGTAAATGCAGCAAATTTCAAGTATATCTGGCCATTAATTTTAATCAGCTTTAAAGGGAAATCTGAGTAACTAGTTTTATGGTAATTGTTAGTAGTTGTCAAAAGTCATTCTCTTTCATTGGCAGGACCTTTTTTATCTTCATTCCCCCAAAATTAAATCCAACTAAATGTTGACTGTATTAGGTTTGCTTCTGATAACTTGTTTAAAAGGCACTGTATTTTGACTTTCATTTTAAAGAGGGGAAATTAACAGAAGCCAGGAAGACTAATGATTAAATGATATAAATGTAAGATATATGTTGGTGTTAGTAAAAAAAAAAAAAAATGCCATACTACCAGTTCAGTTCTTTCAGGGAAGTGTATTATAGAAACCACGCACCTCCATGAAGAAGAGGCTGGCGCTGGAGGTGGGGTGATTATACACGTAGATGTACGTAAGGATGGCTGCTACTATCAAGACCATCACTACGAGGATGCCCACCAGCAGACGGATCTGCAGCCCCTCATCAGTGTTCCCTGTGTTCTCCTCTCCTGCTGTACAGAGAGGACGGCTAGATTCAGGGTGAGCGCTCAGAGCTCATCAACTTTAATTTAAATGCTGCCTTAATCACAAACTTTTTTATCTTTCTCTATACTTGTTTAAGATGCAAACAAAGTTTTAAAAAAGTTATTTTTACCAACTTTGGACAATTTCGGGAGCATTAAGTTGTGACATTGTGCGAAGTTACACTTTTTCACATGTACAACAGGAGACCTGCCACAGACACATTCACACTATGGGGAAACACTCTGTTTGAGTAAGGCGGGGGTGCTGACTGGGTAGAGCATGCAGGAAGCAGGACTCAAGACAGACATGCACTGGCTGGCTGTGAATTTGCTAAGGAAATTACCTGTGCTGTTCTCACATGGGTGCACATACACAAGTGTCACACACTTTGTACTAAGGAGCTGATGAGTAGAGACCATTTCAGGTCCAATACAACTGCATGAGACATTTGCATAGGACTATGAATGACTTACGTGCTTCACTGATGTGCAAAGCAGTTCCTGTACCATCTAGAAAAGAGAAAAACAAAGACACATGGCATTATTTTAAATCTTGTGGCATACAGTATGTGACATGTTGTGACATTTCTTTAAATTGTTTTTGTTTTGTTTTTTGGGGTTAGATTTCAAGAGTGTCTGTTTGAGTAAATACACATTTCTGAGTATTCTGTAAAGTTAACTATTTTTGTTAAGCTTTCACTTTAGTGCACTTGACTTCTGATATAAAAATATCCGGAAAATTCCAAAAATGTAGTCCTTAGAAGAAAGAAAAATGTGGCAATCAACAACAATATCTTTGTTTGAGTCGGATATCGTATTCTTCTTACTCAGCCAGAGTGATAAACGTATATCGCGCCATCCTTCAGCAAACTGAGGACATGATGCAGTATTTAACATAGCGCTGTATACGCTCAGCTATGAGCTAACAGAGGGCTGGGAAATAGCTGACCACTTGACCCCCACCCTGTCAGACCTTACACAACACACCAAGGCATGGATACTGTGCAACAACAACAATAAACATCCATACATGGGGTTGTAATGACGGCTGCCCTGCAGAGCTGCGATCTGTGCAAAATCAGATATGATTCAGCGTTCAAGGAGATTATTTCACGTTAACAAGTAAGAGGATTCTATAAAAGGCGTCCATACTGCTGTCTTAGAACTTACTAGAAAATAGCAAATGGCTTTTTTATTTTATTTTCCTTATAAGCAAAAGTGTCATCATAAATTATTGTAATTACATTTGTTATCCTCAATATGTCATTTAAATAACAACATCGATATCAAAACAGTAAAATAAAAATACCAGAGATGGGATTTGGTGATGACACAGAGGGGCATTTTGTAGTGCTCTTAGTGAAACAGGGTTTTTATGATTAAAGTCAGGTGAAAAACATGAAGGGTGTAATGACAATAATCAGTGACAAAATACTATTGACCCTTAATGCAGATAAAAAAGATTTGTGAGTTTACCATCTGCAGATTTGTTGGTAGGATGCTGTGGATGTGATTTTGTTTTTCTGCTGGTGCTGACGCGTGTTGAGGGGTTAGTGACAGTGGGCGTCTTGGGGGTGGAGGTCATGCCAGAGGTCCTCTGCTGCCCTGCAGACACAGTGACTGGAGTGGTTCTGCGTCTCAGGTGATGTGATGTGGTGTTTGTGACTTCTGTCATCCGGGGGCATCGCAGAGCCCGTCTCTGGGGGGGAAAAAAGTGTGTTTAGACTTACATAAATGGTGCTAAGCTTTAATTCAGTTAATTTATATGTAGTTTACTGAAAAACAAAAGTAAATAGAACCTCCTCTGGGCAGCCAAGGTCAACCCAGTCCTGCCGGTTACGATCAAAACCACTGGAACATCTGTGAAAGAATGAAATTGCCGCTGTTACAGCTTTCTCTCTACATACACACAACCCACTGTATTGTTTTATCTAACATGTGCTGGCAGCTGATGAGTTTTTAGTGAAACTGATTTATTGGAGGTGTGGACAATAATCACAAAATATTTACACAATTAGTCACAAATCATTAGAATTCATTTCTTACAATTATTTGCTTAAAAGATATATTCATTAGACTCTTCTATGCTTGATGTGAGGTTGATAAGGTGCTTGAAGTGAATAGAATAAAGTGATAATACCGGTCCATTTCAACTGAACATACCAAACTCTGTTTTGATATTTTGAAGAATCTTTGCTAAATGTTAGAGATGACCTGTGGTTGTTAATGACTTTAGTTCTGCATTAATCATCTGCTCGCTAGGCCAGATTCTAGTAGTTGGAATCGGTGACTATCCCTCAGGGCTCATGTTGACTGTACTGCATGTGAATGACATGTGAATGACTCACTGAGCCTGCTCTATTTCCTCACAGTGACAGGATATGAGAAAGTCTCAGGAGGCACTGAGTATGAGTCAAGTTTACTGAGAGTGATCCCTGCACACTCAACCACAACTGACTGAGAGCTCATCTGAACTGAACAAGCTTTGGCCAAAAACAAAAAACTTCCAGTGGATAAACTGCAAAGCTGTACAGTCCACATGCACAAAATTATTCAAATTCATTATTATTAAAATTAGTAAATGGACTGGTTCTTATATAGCACTTTTCTACTCGAGCACTCAAAGCACTTTATACAACATGCCTTATTCACCCATATTCACTTTTTTCTACGCCTAAGTGCTTTCTATCTAACATTCACACTCCAATGGATGCATTGGAGAGCAACTTGGTGTTCAGTATCCTGCCCAAGGATACTTTGGCCTGCAGACTGGAGCAGCCAGGGATCGAACCACCAACATTTGGATTAGTAGATGACCTGCTCTACCTCCGGAGCTACAGCCAATTATCAAAATTAAGGGACTGCAGTTATTATGTTTTTATATTTATCCAAAGTGAGTTATGTCTCAATGTCACACTGAAAACAGATCTTACTGTAGCTGCCTTCAGCTAAGAATGATCTTTTATTTTAATGACTCCAGATTAAAACACATACCATTTTCTATTCCTAAAATAGTTGTAAAGTCATTCGTATGTTCTCTTTGACCGCTTTTCCAACTTACCTTTGTAGCTTACTGCACCAGCTGCAGTTAAATCCAATCTGAGAAGTGACACATGGGCCACAGCTGGAGAACTGCAGACACGCTGAGAAGAAAAAAAATATATAAAGAGTGAGGAGGAAAAAACAGGTCTGCCTTCTGCAGATAAAACCACATCATTGTAGGATACCCTTTAGCACAAAGCCTATACCTTTTTTGTATACTGACGAGTACTACTACAAGTACAATATCTTCTTTTAAATAGGAATAACTTACTAGGGAGAGGAAGCATCTCCACAGCTGTAAAACTGGAAATTTTTGACACTGGAATATCGACTTTGTGATACTCATAGATGGTCCTACGACGAACATCTGACGCATGTCAGACAGAAAATAAACACATCAAATATAAGCTGCTAATAATTAAAGAAAGTATTCTGATAAGGTTTTCACAGGACAAATCTTCAACTTACTGGGAATCTGCTCAATCTCATGAAGCACCATAAAAGCATCGGACAAGCCCACTTTGACAGGATGATTATCAGAGCTGATGTCACTGATGTCAATAGGAATCTATTAAATAAAAACTGTATGAATAAACTTATTTCACATTACAAGATGGAACACAAAGGAGAGAAGAAAAGCCACCTCTTTGTAGGCAAAAACAATCCGCCCATCACTGTACAGAACGGCCTGGAAGTTGAAAGCTCCCGCGCTGATGTTGTCTTGGAGGTGAACGTGGTTCCACTGAGCCACCAATGCAGTGCCTGTGCAGCGGATGGACATAGACACGCATAATACTATAACGATCGTAACGTATGTATGTTTGTATGTTCCCTGTCTCCCACATGTAACGTGGATGTTTGCTAGTACAAACAAATTAAAGCACATATTCAGTAAAAATGTTCTGTAGTAGGCAAATAAACAATATCAACAACTCCTACCATTATCAAAGTAAAACACAGATGACTTTTTTGACAGGCTTGGGTCAAAATTTGCCATCAGAGGAGCGATGTACTGAGTGGCTGTTAGCATCCGATGGATTATGTCTCCAGTGTAAATAAAACCTGGCAGAGAAAGATGTGCAGATGTTAGCATCAGCAACTTAGAGAGCATAGAGAGTAATTCACAGTATTATACATTATAATCAGTTGGCACTGACAGCTGTCATTTACCACTTTTAGACAGAGTACTTAAGTCATTAATTTAACTAATGTACTTTGCTCTTATCAGTGCAATGATCAGGTCTTTGAAACACTAAAGGTTAGGCATTGATGTTGGCCCAATAAAACTTCAAATGCATGAAAAAAAAATTTTTTTTCATACTTCCCCTCTAAGTTTGCTGCCAAGTGACAACACAGACAGAAATGTGCACATACCAGTTATTTCTTACCATTTAATAAACTAATATGCTGAAGTAAGCAGGATTCCAATTAAAAGTGGTTTTATTACTAGATTTGAAGACGGTGATGGGATTTTCCTTTGGGGCTTGCTAACACATGCAGCTTTACTCCTAAAAACATCTCTGAACAGACTGAACCTCATAACACTGGGATCACAACTTCCACACAAACAACACTGCGTAGTTTAAGACTCACCTCCAGTTGCAACTGTGATTTCTTTGAGTAAATGGCCATAAAAAGGAAAGTCAAAGGAAAGATTCAATCTCTGGAAGCACAGAAAGATAAAGCAGAAAATTAACTAAAAGATGGTTAACAACTTCTGGTTAAGTACAGCAGCACAATGAAAAGCTATAAGATTTTCTGTCTTTATTTAGGAGGAAGTTGAAACTGTAAAGAAAATAGACACAAAATAAAAGTATATGAAGGCAGTCTGGACATCAGAACCACTATACTGGGAAAATGAACCACTACAATAGGAATAAACATCACAAACTCAGACTGTTTCAATATCAGTTATTTATTCACGCAGACTGATCTCTTACCTCAGCTTGTCTGTGAGTGCTGGACAGGAAGCCACGGACCTTCTGCTGATCCTCCTCCATCTTACTGATATTAACCCACAACTCTTTACCAGCTGCATCTCCAGGAGCATAGATTTTAGATGTGTAGTAGACATGATCAATATCCTGCAACATCAGATATTTACTATATATTATTTTTTTTTTTTTTATTTTTATCACCTTCT
>VUQS01016126.1:2332-18644 GCA_015108495.1 Heterochromis multidens | reverse complement strand
CAGCTAAGCGATGCACACGCACCCGGCCAACCACGTGATGCAAAAGAAAACGTGATTCATCATGACCAGGACACCTTCTGCCATTGCTCTGTGGTCCAGTTCTGATGCTCATGTGCCCATTGTTGGTGCTTTCTGTGGTGGACAGGGGTCAGATGGGCACCCTGACTGGTCTGCAGCTATGCAGCCCCATACACAACAAACTGTGATGCTCTGTGTATTCTGACACCTTTCTATCAGAACCAGCATGAACTTTTCCTGCAGTTTGAGCTACAGTAGCTCGTCTGTTGGATCGGACCACACAAGCCAACCTTCACTCCCCACGTGCATCAGTGAGCCTTGGCCACCCATGACCCTGGCACTGGTTCACCACTGTTCCTTCCTTGGACCACTTTTGATAGATACTGACCACTGCAGACCAGGAACACCCCACAGGAGCTGCAGTTTTGGAGATGCTCTGACCCAGTCATCTAGCCATCACAGTTTGGTCCTTGTCAAACTCGCTCAGATCCTCACACTTGCCCATTTTTCCTGCTTCTAACATCAACTCTGAGAACAAAATGTTCACTTGCTCCCTGATGTATCCCACCCACTAACAGGAGCCATGATGAAGAGATAATCAGTGTTACTCACTTCACCTGTCAGTGCTCATAATGTTATGCCTGATCGTTGTAGGTTATAATGACTTCCCCGACTAAGTGTCTGTGCTTATTCTCCCTCTGTATCTGCTTCTCTCTCTCCATTTCCAGGTTTCACAGGGGTGACGTTCTCATCACCACAGCAACGGGTGTAATGACAGAGGAAGAAGGGGAGAGATGGGGCTTAGTGCCAACACATGCCTACGCTGTTCTTGACATCAGGGAATACAAGGTTAGCATGGGTCATTTTTATACACATCAAGCCATTCAGTGACCCCTCATACACTATGAAAGGAGGCATTGTCATCCTGAGAGAAACTCCTCACATCAGGGTAGAAATGTTTTATCATGGAATCACTCAGAACATCTTTGTTTATTTACATAAACTGTAAATAAAAGGTGGCAATAACTTCAGGGCATGCAAAGTAAAGTCAGTACATGCTTTCTGATTTCCAGCAAGGGGAACCAATGTTGTTGCAAAAAGAATTCAGATTGTGTATGTTTATGAGAAAATGTTTCTACTGTTTATCTGATTTGTTACCTCTTTAAACATTTTCCAGTTAAACTATAATGTGAATTTAGTCATTTATCACTCAATGTAAAGCAGATTATACTTTAGAGATTGGTTACCTTGTGGTTGACAAATGTGAGGCTGCAGTGTCCTCAAGGACAGACCCACGACTCATTTGTAATGTCTGGTTTGGGAAAAAAAAACAAGATGGAGACGGCAGAAATGCCAAATTCGAGGCTTCTATAAATGGTGACTTGATGGTGGCTATCATTTGTATACAAAAGATGACAGAACAGAAGGACTGGATCCTGTCACCGTAAGGGTTGCACATTCAACTTTTCCTTTAATTTATCACCTGCCTTATATTGATCCAGAGAGAGTGTGGGGGGGAAAAATGAGATTTATGACATTTGGATTATACTGGCTCTGCTGCAGCACTGATGTCCTTAACACCGATAAACTCAGTATTTCAACTGAAATATCAAAAATATCAATATGAATCAAATTCAGCACTATTAACTGGTATTGCGGGTACCTCTGAAACTTCTAAAAGTAATCTGTGCATGGGGTCACTATTGATTATCACCCATTTAATAAGCTGCTCATGTCAATAAATTCAAAGGGTGATGGAAAAAAAAATACTTGTTTTATCAAGCTAAGGAAGGCTTTCAGCAGAAATCAAATAAAATACCTTTTTTGAAGCTTCACAGATAAATAGTAAGAAAATTTCCTCATACACGCCAAACTGAGGAATAACTGTTTTATTCTTAAATTCTTGCTACATTATTTAGTGAATCCACTGGTTTGTAGTATCTGTAGATAATGAAGTAATGTTTTTCCGCCTTTATTAACCCCATGCCTGCGGATGTATTTCTCTTGTAGAAAATGCGTTTCCTGCAGCTGAAGAATCCGTGGAGTCATCTGCGGTGGAAGGGACGCTACAGTGAGCGCGATGAGAAGAACTGGACGCCTGAGCTCCTCAAATACCTCAACTTTGACCCCAAGACAGCTCAGAAGTTTGATAATGGTATTCATGTTTTTTTTCCTTTTTTTTCTATTAAATGCAGTACCTTAAATTTGGCCAGAGAAAAAATACCATATGAAGTTAATATTCACACTGAAGTCGTCATATTCTGTCTTTAAATCATTCCAGGGATGGAGCATTTTCTGTCACAGTTTAGCTCACAGTCGGTCTGTTTCTGTTTTTAAAAAAATTCTGGTAACTAATTTAACAGAAGAAAAACAGAAGGAAAAAAATTAGACTAACCGAGTTTAAAAGAAAGAAAACTGAACACATTCTAAATTTTTAGGTGAAACACTGTACATACAGTTATTGTGTGTGCATTTGAGAGCCTTTTGAAGATATTAATCACATTCTTTAATGGTCAAATTGGATTTTAAATGTTGCAGAAACATGTGGGACTTGGTGCCTTGTATAGCATTACCCACACACAATATCTGACTAGTTTTCAGAGTTTGCAGTGCCAGCAGTGACACCTATCTTTCCTTGCATGTCCAGAGTGAGGTTATGCCTCTGGTTGCTTCTGTCGAGTGGTTACAGTCTTTACATCTTCCCATCACAGAGAGAGAGAGAAAGAGGTTCTCCCATCTGTTGGGGCTGAAGCACCAGCTTGTGGCATTTAACATTGTAATATATCAAAAGCCACAGTTTACTGGTGAAGCAATTTAATAAAATATAAATATTTAGTTTAACCAACTAATATTGTGGCTGCTGACTAGTGACAGTTGCAATGTTTAATGTCTAGTCAACTAATCACACACATACCTACTCTCTATGCTCTCCATTTCTATGTTCTGTTTCTCCTCACCCAGTCATATCATATGATTCCCCTCACTGATTCTGCTGGAGACCTCTTCCTGTTAAATACAAATGATTCCTTCCCACTATTGCCAAGTGCCTGCTCATAGTTCTCATTGTGTGATTATTGGGGTTCTCTCTTTGACAATGCAGGGTCTTTAACTTACGATATAAAGTGCCTTGAGATAACTGTTGTTGTGAAATGGAGCCGCATGAATAAAACTTAATTCAAAATGGAATAGTATCCACAGAAGTGCTTGAGATGGTAGAGTTAAAAAAGCTTTACAAATGATGAATATTAGGCAGTGTTAAAAAGTAAAATCACTTTCCACGACATTCAGCACAGACTTTATCAGTTAAAAGTTGATAAGTTGCAAAAGAAATCCAGTATATACCTGAAGTCATTGTCAAGGTACAAATTCAAACTTTTTTTTTTTTTATCTCTTGGCAAACTTTAAAATAATGATAAATCAGTGTTAATTGCCAACTTGTTTGCTTTTCAGGTGTGTTCTGGATTGCATGGGAGGACCTCTGTCAGTACTATGATGTCATCTACCTGAGCTGGAACCCTGCACTCTTTAAAAACTCCTCCTGTATTCACAGGTTTGTGTATTTATATTACTCATGTTTTATGGATGCAGAGCTTTTCAGTCACATTTTAAGGATTCAACTTATTCATGGGAACAGAAAAACATTTTAAAAAATCCATGTTGTGGTTCCTTTTTCCATCTGCAGTACCTGGGATGGGAAGCAGGGTCCAGTGAAGGATGTCTACAGTCTGGCCAACAATCCCCAGTATAGGCTGGAGGTCCAGTGCCCAGCTGGTGGCGCTGCTGTGTGGGTGCTGCTCACCAGACACATCACTGATAAGGTAGCGCCAGAGAGCTGAGAGATACTGACAAAGTACTCAGTAATATATTTGTATTTTGTTCAAATTTCATTTCCATTAATGGGGTGACCTGATATTGCTTCACTTTTGTGCTACGACTGTGTATCTGTCCAGGATGATTTTGCACAAAACAGAGAATTCATCACACTGGTCGTTTACAAGACAGATGGAAAGAAGGTTTACTATCCAGGTGAGGTTTGATAGATGCCTTAGAGGACATTTTCTTTCTGCACCACTGAGCAGGGAGATTTGCACTATAGATGAATGGCAGCAGGAGATTGATGGCAGCCTTTATTTCTGCCCTACAGTCGCATACAGCAAGGTCAGATACCTGAAAAAAGGAGATTAGTCTGTTACAGACCCCTAACTTTTGTGATGCGTCACTGTTTTTATAAAGATACAAAGTAAACCGTCACCAGAGTAACATTTTCTGTAACTGGCAGTTAAAAAAAAAAAAAAAAAAAAAAAAAAAAAAAAAAAATCAGTTTGAGAAAGTTTCATCTTAACTATAAGCTACAGTTTGTTTATTTACTTTGAATAAACCTTCTTCCTCCCCAGCGGACCCCCCTCCTTACATAGATGGCATCCGTATCAACAGTCCACACTATCTGACCAAGATGAAGCTGACCAGCGCAGGAACACACACCTTTACCCTAGTGGTTTCCCAGTACGAGAAACAGAACACCATCAACTACACACTGAGGGTGAGACTTCAGTGTCTGTACATTTCAGTTATATTATCTTATAAATGTACTTTTGTTTTTTGTGCACTCTAGTCCTCAGATTTAGAGTATCACTTTTTAAAGTTGCACCCTAATGTTGAAATGATCATTTCTAATGGTGACTGGACAGTTTCATAGTAAAACTATCAAATGGGCGTTTTGTGTCAGAAGATTCAAGTACACAGGAGCCAAGTTTAAATTTACCTCAGTGTTTCAAACATTTAAGGTGTTTTTACATCTGCGCTGTTTTAGTCGTTTTCCCTCTTGATGCAATTCGTTTGTGCTGATTTGAACATGGTAATCATACTCAGGTGTGGAGTACAGGTACAGAGTTTGTCCGTTTCTAATGAACTTGAAAGTCAGCACAGTCTGAACTCTCTTATACAGTTTTCTTGTAATTTCTTTTAGTAGTGTTCAGGAATAGTTCTCCAGGCTTCTTGAAGGACATTTTAAAGCTTTTCTTTGGATGTCGGCTGCCTTTTATTCCATTCTGTCCCACTGCTTCAGTAATGTTAAGGTTCAGGCTCTGGGGAGGCGAGTTCATAACTGATATTTTTGTAGATTCAACTAAAGAAACAGGAACAGTAGCCTGTGTTTTTGTGACAGGCTGCTTGTAACAAAGTGCCTAAAGGTACAATTTAAAATCGGCTCTTTGCTAAGTTGTCTGTTATGTGTAAACACAACACTGGTTCATCCCTTGAGTTAAGAGCCTTTTTTTTATGCTTGAATGATTTATAGGTTGGTGTTAAGTAACGTAACAAGCAAAAGAAACATTGGTTTGGTATAAACAACTTTAAAAACTTCCAAGAAACTCTGGCTTCTTGGAAGCAAAATATAAAGAAATTAGGTGTGGCTCCAGACTTTTGTACAGTACTGTAACTCCGCAGTGGTTCCTTTATTGTGGGAATATGATCTGACCCAGTCTACCCTGCAGTCTGCTCGTTGGAGGCATGAAAATCTTTGTCTGAAGTTGGGTTTCCTGTATAGATTGCAGGGTAACAAAGCAAAATCACAAGAATCAAAACCTACTAATGCTGCAGTAAGCAGAACATCTGCTTCTGTTTCTGTCAGACTTACACATGCAGGTAGGAACAGTGGCTGCTCTCCTCTGATCTCCTCTTCCTATAAATTCAAATTTACCTCTCACATTATTCTGCTTGTCTGAAAAGCAGCAGGTCCTTGGGTGTAGGTTCTTAGGGACTTATTAAGTAAGTGTGTGTGTGTGTGTGTGTGTGTGCTGTGTGTGCTGTGTGACCCAAATATATTTTTTTATAGTCATTTATAATTCATGGACTCCTCTTGCTAACCACAACGAGGAGTCGAGAACAGTTTATGCTGAAATTCCTCATTAAAAAACCAACGTGCACTCGTGTACACGTGTCAGCTGGAAGCTTTTGTGAGTGTATGAAATCTGTAACAACACGACTGCTGTAAACACTGTAGGCTTTCTCTTAGTTTCTCTCTCCCTCTGTCTCCACCAAGCCGACCGTGAAAAACCCTCCTATCAGCTCACATCAGTGTTTCTGTATGGATATCATCTTTGGAATAACTGATGGAGCTCTCTCATGTTCACTGAGTTTTCACCAGCGTTCAAAGCAGGAAGCAGAAAATCACATTTCTTCTCTAATGTTTCTTTTGCCAGAACGACACTGATATAAAAGATCTATTTTATGAGCAGAAAGATAAGAATTCATAAAGTTTTTTACAGTGTTTGGAGCTATGATAGACACATTTTCACAAAGTTACTGATAATGAAGAAGTATTATTAACTAAAGTGGTTTGCCCACAAACAACGAGAACATCGGCCATGTTTACTGCAAAATAATGGAGGTTGTTTCTTCATGCAGGTGTACACTGGATGCAAATTCACCTTCTCCAAGATCCCAAATCCCTTCACTCACACAAAAAGGGTATGTTATCTATAAATCAGCAAGTAGATACTGAACACATGCATTATGTGTTTTATCATGCAATTTATGATTGGTAAGTTTTTTTTATTTTTTTAATGAGTTGTATTCAGTAAATATATTCCCCTTGTGAAAACAGTGTGGATTTTGTGTTTACTGACTTTGCATCTGTCTTCAGATCAATGGCCAGTGGAAGGGGCTCAGTGCCGGTGGTTGTGGAAACAACAAAGACTCATACAAACACAACCCAATCTATCAGGTTAACCTGGAACGGTCCGGACCGCTGCTCATCGAGCTCCGAGGATCCAGGTCAGGCTCCTACCAGGGACAGTTAGTATTGGTATACAGTATATTAGGCCTCCCTGTGACCTTAATATACTAATAGGAGCACAATTTTTAATTTGTAATCAAATCATTCATGTAATTTTAGCTGTGATAGATTTTAAAGCATGTTTTATGTTTACTTCATCTGTGCTCTTAGTTGTATACTCTAGAAAATGGTGATGTAAAACAAACACTAAAACCATCATCGACTTCTTAGTCTGGGTTTTTATGTGCTATTTAGAAAATGCCAGCAAAAAGATTCTGGGAAAACTAGATTTTATGACACAAAATTGGGTTAATTTAGTCCTCTGGGCTCGTGGTCACGGTTTTTATTTTAGTGTGCCTCAGATCTCTAACTAACTGGTGACATTTATGTCAGCACGGCTCAAACTATTTGAAAGTCTTTGTTGCTCTATGCTACGTTATTATATAAAGAGTTCAGAAGTAAAATGGAATTTAAATTTGTTAAATTTTCACCTGAAACAAGATTTGTAGCTCACCAGGTAAACCAGGTTGTTTTAGTTGTTCACACTGTACGGAGGGTTAACAGTGACGCAAAAAAAAACAAATAAGGCGCCAGTGGTCAAATCTCAGAAATGATCTTTGTTCATTATGCCCATAGCAGATGTTGTTGCATCTGTTTTTGTTTCTCTGACATTAAATCTCCTCATTAATGGTATTAATTTTGGGGCGCTGCCACTTGTACTCCTATTATATTTCACTTAAATGACTCTCATGTAGCTTTAGCACATAATAATCCTCTGGCTCAGTGTCTTACCTTCTCTCTCCTTTAAATACTGAAACACACAGACTTGTTGCACTAAAGCCTGACTCTGTGCTGCATTAAACCAAATAAAGGCAGGACAAAGAGCAGTTCTATTCTCTGCATTTTTTAAAAATTAGTTTTTCTTCCGTGTGTCTGCAGGCAGTACAGCGTTGGTTTTGAGATGGTGACAGTGTCGACAGCGGGTGATCCGGGCCCAGTTGCCTTCCACAAGAAGAGCAGTGGAGATTACAGGTACAGTAATGAGCAGGTGTCAGTTGTGAAAGGCACACAGGCTGCAGCGCAGTGAGTCCATCCTCACCATTAGCAGAGAAACTCTGCTTTAAGGTTGGAGAAGTCAAACTGCATTTTTGCAGTCTTGTCATTTACCAACACTGCAGAAGGTTTATTTGAGTTTACTGCATGAGTCTTGTTTCTACAGCATCAGAACCGTTGTTGCAACTGACCAATATGTTGATCTGATGTGATATCTTTGTGACTTGGAATCCTTTCTGAGGGCAAAAATGGATTTATATTTGATTGGATATATTTATTGAATGAATTAAAGGTACCCTGTGGATTTTTCCTGTGTTTTTCTCACTACAGTTTGCATAATCCTAAGGATCAATTGATTTTGTTTTTCAAAACCTTTTTTTAAATTTTATTTTCAGGCCTATGTTGATCACATGCATGTTTCTGTCTGCATCGGCCCTCATTTTTCCTGCCACTAACCTTTTAAATATCAGCAAGAATATAACATAAGCAATGGATTTTCTTGTTTACATATGTGTGGTTCTTTACTGGCATGGTGTAGTTTATAAAGTGAGTGTTTATACTAGTACTGCGTTCAGCTTTTCTCACACAGTAATTTTAGATTGCACCACCAGGGGGCAGCATTTTTACCAGTGGGTGTGTTGCGATGTTTTTATTAGATTTGTGCTGCTGTTAACTTTGAATGTCTTTTTAGCTAACCCAGTTTCCCCAAGAGGCTTTTAACAGGCTGTGACTGAATTTCAAAGTGTTCTTAATGACTCGCCTGGTTTTAAAAAAGCTGGGATTACACCAAAGCCCGGCCCAGCCCTAGTTCAACATCAGTCAGTATCTTTTCAGCACAATAACTTTGGACATGAAGTCATAGCAGTTGTCTTTTCACATTCTGTTTCTGGATTTGTTTAATTTTGGAAGGTTTAAAACTATTTTTAAATGCAGGAATTTACAGTAAGTACCTTTTTAAGTAAAAGTTAAAGTGAAGAAGAGGGAAAATTATCTGCAAGTTAGTCTGATAATTTGTGCTTCTCTTTTAATCTCCATTGAAAATTAGATGTTTAGTTTACCACGCCTCTGAAATGACATTAACCTCTGCAGTAAATTAAAGTCACAGCCTCTTTCTCTCCTCTTATAGATGTGGTTTCTGCTACATGGAGGTGGATCACGTCCCAGCAGGCATCTATAACGTCATCCCCACCACTTTCATGCCCAAACAGGAAGGACCTTTTTTCTTGGATTTCAGCAGCACTTCACCCCTCAAGGTCTCCCAGCTCCAATGAAGATGGAGCTGGGATTGGGGGGAAGGTACTTGATGGCATTGTGGAAGATATTTCTGAAACTGCATTTTGGATGTGATGAAGTGCCGAGGCCTCCACAAAGCCCAGAATGTGACTGCTGCTAGCATTTTCCTTTCTTCTCTTACTGAGACTTTTGCTGATGTGGGCTTGAATTTCAGAACTGACTCAAGGATACCACAACGCTATTCTGAAGATATAATCAAGAGGCACTTCAGTATGGACTAAAACCCATAACTTTCAAGGCATCTTGGGACATGATAAAATACACCGACGCCAAAATAAAAAACAGCCATTACAAGCCTGACAAAGTAATGGTGTTAAGAGCAGTAACTCCTGTTGCCCTAATATGGCACACAGCTCCTCAGATGGAATAATTAGTGTCAACATTGTTGTTCTGATTATCCAAATCTGAGGGGTTCATGGAACAATAATGATTATACAACAGGGTTGAAATGAGCTGTAAAATTTGTGACACAGCTGCTTGAACACAGCCAATTCTTCTTCTTCTTCTTCACAGGTTCTGTTTTGCTGCAGTGAGCACCTCAACAGCACAGAGGTGCAGTCCCATGGTTTTGAATCACATGTTTAATTTTACATACAACCCAAGATGTAACCAGAAGCAAGCTGGCCAATTTTAAGCTATACACAAAATTAACTTAAATGATGAACCTGAAATTCAAAAATTATTTATAGACCAGGTGAAACTATATTAAACCAGAGGAAAAAAAAGAGATAACTCTCACTTAGATGAAAAAAGTAGTCCAAGGGTCTCATGTTTGAGGTGCTCATTACTTCAAAGCTAATTAAATAAGAAGAAACTACATGACAGTGGCCGCCTCAATACAAAACTAAACATGTTGTTTCTGATAGGTAATTAAATGACTCTCAAAGAATATCAAAATCTCATCCATCGTGACATTCACGTTGTCTTCTAGCAAGTAAATAAGCTGCCAAAATATTAAATCTGTTTTAAAAAAAAAAACAAACAAACAGTAAAGTTAGTTTCTTTAAATGACCAAGAAGGTTTTTTTATTCTCAGGAGCAGTGCAGCAGAGCAGCACCACAGGGAATCAGTATGGCAGCAGTCGAATGATGTCTCTACATGTTGTCTGTGGATGTGATGGCTGAGTGAGAAAAATCAGCCTGATTTCACTGACAGGCCTCCCGTCAGGTTTGTTACACCTGAGTGTACGTATGTAGGTGCACATGTGTATATGTTTGATTGTCACTATCAGCCTTGTTACAGTTAAAAACTTAAATGTCTTGCCAAGTATCCACAATATGTTTACCTTTTTTGTTGATCTACTGCACTTTTTAATTATTTTTCATCATGTTTACTATCTGGTTCATCAGTGCAAGCAGCAGCTCATCTTAAGTCCTCATGTTTCCTCACTTTATAGTGTAGAAAGTCTCTTTTGAGTGATGTCAGCTATCAGCAGCCTGTCATGTACAAATGCTGCTGCTATATTCATTGCTGCTTATTTCTGCCAAGCTTTCTAGTTGCATCACAGATCCCTGGGCAACAATATATGTTGCAATCATAGAGGTACTTCTGTAACAGATTGTATTAGATTTGGATTTGGGCTCCATTCCCCAAATTAGCAATGCTGAAATTAACATAGGAAATCTGTTGCATCATGTGGAAGCAGCCGGCTGATATTACACTCATTAACTGTACTGTATGCTCAGACATTAGTGACAAAACATTGAGTCAACTCACCAGAGGACTTTTGTTCCTGTCATTGCATTGCCACTTGCAGACTCAAAATCTACAGGCCATACTTTTTCTGAAGTTTTGAGCATGAACGTTTATTCTTCACCTTGGGCAGAAGTTTGAAAAATAATGATAAGGTCTACTTACTATATTTTTTTCTGAGCTTTTAATTACATCAGAGTGTAACTAAAAGTGAATGGAGTGCAGGCAGTTGTCACAGAGCTGATGGTGGTTGTATGAGGACTATAGAACCGTCTCTGTGATATTCAAGCTCTTACTGTGAGGAAAAGCTGCTGAAAAAAGCTTATTTTAAAAATTCAAAGTTAAGTAACAGACAGCAAACACTTTACAGAGGTGTATTACGGGGCCATTATGCTCGCCGTTTTCACCCTCGTATGGCGGAAGTGATGTCACATCCACTGACGCAAGCTGCACTTTGGTGTTGTTTCGGCCGGTCGTGCTACTCCCAGTTTCTGTAACCTCACGTATTTTGCTGTTGCCACAAAAATGCCAAACATAAATGGATGTGTGATGATGTCACTGTGTGCAAAGCAACCAATGCGGCGGGAATAATGGGGCCTGTAGCATCATGGCGACATGCTGAGGGACTCTGTGTTCAGTGAGCACAAGCACAGCTGTAAACTCCTGCAGGAGCCGCCCTCAGTCAGTGCACAGCAATGTTTTGCTGCTGTTTCTTCTGTGATTATTGATTTCACAAATTTAATTTACGGTTTGTTTATTCCATCAAGAAAAGTGAAGTGGAAAAATCCCAAACATGCAGTTTACAGTGATATCAAACACTGAAAAGGAGCTAATCATCACTTAAATACACACATGTATTAAGCATTTTTGCACAAATCATTAAGTGATTATCAGAATTGTTGCTGATGGATTTTCCTCGCTGTGCTGTGCGCTGATTGTTCACTGTTACAGAAACTCGTTCACAATATAGTACACAAAACTGTTTATCTTGTCTTTGGCTTTGCTTTACATCAGCTTATTTTGAAGATTTCAGTTCCTCATGTGCATCATGTACACCTTGTCTGTGTACCATAATTCCTTTGCAATGGAAAAGCACATGTGCTGTGGAGACTGACTGTAAATGAATTAGTAATGCTGGTGTGTCAAAAGGTTGAAGTGATCAGTTCAGCTTTAAGTATCCATTGCGAGGGACTTCTTTTCACCTGTTGAATGATGATAATTTATTGTTGTAATGAATATCCGTCTCTCACCATGTTGAGTTATGTCTTTTTTTTAATTTTTTTATTGGCGACTAGCTGACTCATTTAAAGATGAAGCAGGACAATCTTACAGCAACCTGTTGTGTGACTGATGATGTTTGCAGAACTTGCACTAAATGTTGAGTAGACTGACATGTTCAAAATTTGAATACAGAGAATTATACCCGTTTCTGTGTGTGCTCTTTTTGAATTAATAGTGTGGATAGTTGGCTTTGGTTTTTGTGTCATTCACATACACAGGTATTTCTGGACACAGCAATCCTATAACAGAAGTAATCATGTCAACACAGAGCTGTACGATAACCTGACCCCTACAGGGAAACCTCCCCCACATCTGACTCTTGAGCCATGATTGCATGATTCAACATTGAATCCAGTGCTTTAGAGTTAAGAAGTCAAAAATCCAGTGTTACATTAAAAGGTAAGTAGACCATATCAAGCTATTTGATGATCATCTGTGTGAGCAGTCCAACAAAACATTACAAAAAAAAAAAATCTGACTATGAAAAACAGTAGAAGAGGTTGTGATAACCATAGACATACATACATGTACATATGTCTATGGTGATAACAGGCTGTTTCAGGTGAGCAGTCATGAAAGCTATGGGCTAAGCCTGTGGTCTTATTTTATCATACCTGTAGTTTTGCTTGTACTATTTGTATTAAAATTTCATTGAAACAAAGGATGTTTGTTTCAATGTTGTTTACATACTCCTGAGGTTGTGCTGTGATTGGACAAGAAAAAGGAGGTAAATTCTCATAACCCCTTTCAGTGTTTTCTGTTATAACCCAGTTTAAGCTGTATATGTTTGTAATGAATATAATGTTTCCAGATTTTCTTTATTAAACAAAATACATGTAGAGAAGAGATGAAAAATGCCTGAATTTAATGTGCCATAATCAGGTTTAGGTGTTGTTTTCTTTGCATGACAATAATTCAGCTTTAAGACTTTTTCACTGACGGGCACAGTTAGGTCCATACGTATTTGGATAATGACAGTTTTTGTAGTTTTTCCTCCGTACACCACCGCAGTGGGTTTTAAATCAAACAATCAATATGTGAATTTAATTCAAGGGATTTAACAAAAATATTTCATTAACTGTTTTGGAATTACAGCTGTTTTTATACAGAGGCTCAAAATTGATTAACTAACAGTTTCATGTCCGGGTGAGGCTTGTTGGCTTTTAACAACAAATCTTTCTCAGTCTTTTTATGCCAAACACATCCTTAGAGGATGTGATGATGGCAACGCAATGACAGGACATAAAGGTTAATCTGATGTTGGTGTCCGTAAAAAGCCAAAAGGTCAATGTTAAAGTGCAAACAGGAAGACAGCCAGGATATAATCAAGAGGCATTGTATTATTGTAGGGTCTTTACCTACAATATAAAGCGCCTTGAGGCAACTGTTGTTGTGATTTGGGGCTATATAAATTGAATTGAAGTGATGGTAGTGTCCTCAGTATGCTTATTTCTATTGCTCTGAGCCCTGGTCACTGCCGGGCAGGAAATACTGGTAATCTGGTCAATTCTGCTCTTCTTTACAGACATCCTTCACTACCTGTTTAGAAGACCACACTTTCTCCAGCCAGATCATTCCCCAAGATAATGGACACACCGGTAACGAGCAAAGAAGGATGCACTCCCATACAAACCTAATCGGAGGTCAACATCACAGTGCAAAGGTGAAGACAACAGGTTCACCGTAGAAAACGATCAGTGTCAGTTTCTGAGGAAAAATGGAAGAACAGACTGAATAATGTAAGACTCTAAAGCACCTGCTTCTCCAAGGATCGTAACAGGAACTTTCTGATCCTCATCAGGGAGTGACACATAACCTTCTGTTACGTAAGGTGCATATCCTGGAGGACATTCCTCTGAGGATAAGATAGGTGGAGACTGTGACTCAAAAGAATCAGAACTTGAGTCTGCAACTGCTTCAAACAGTGTGACAACTTTTCCCCCCTAACTAACTGCCTGTCACCAACTAGCTAGTTCTCTCAACCCTAGAGGCACGTTAAACACAAACGCCCTTGTGTCTCAGTTACACTTCCCTGTACCTGAGACACAAGGGCTTAATCATGTTCTGCACAAAAACCAAAGACTAAAAACAAACCAAGCAGCCCTCGAGTGACTATGTTGCTTATGCCTGCAGGGAAAGGATAAAAAAACCTTTCTACCATCACCAGCTTAAATAGCTTTACAATGAGCCGACCATGTGGCCTCACCACTAAACACTTGTCTGTCTAACAGTTCCACCAAGCATGGAAACACCAGCTCTCAGCTAACAGGCCCTAGGCCAAGTAGTGTGGAGCTCCCTCCCAAACTTGCCTGCTGCTTAGTGCTGACAAACTGAAGACAAGCCCCCATTTTGTTACATGTGACTCCAGCTTGCAAAAAAAGAGGGAGTCCACACAAGTATAGTAAGCATTTACTGCGTTATTTACAAAAGATAGAAACAGAGGAGTCAATAAATCAGTGCTGTCGTGTATGCTTGGGTGAGTCAGCAGAAAGTCTAATGTCCATCAATCAATTTCTATTCTTGGACTCTACTAGAGTAGCTTTTCACGATTCACAGTTCAAAATCATCTTTATCTTATATTAGACTTTGCTGCAGCCCCTCACTTCACCCACTGACTAAAACAAGGTGTTTTAGCACCCTTCTCCCTCCCTTTAAGTCATCTTTCCTCTAATTGGCTGCGCCTCCTAAAGGAAAAATTTAAACAGCAAGTGGGTGGAGCCTTTGTATTCACTGGCTGTCTGCTTGAGATGACTTTATTAGGGATATTGGCTCTCAATGACATCATACTGATACGCTTAGAAAAAAAATATCTGAAAAGGAGTGTTTAGAGCAGCTAAAGTCCGAGCTTTTGGTTCACTGGGAATACTTCTACAAATGCTGACCTCATTATCTGATTGGCCATGCTTAATTAAAGCCTCCACCATTGTAACAATATATGTGTGACAGAAAATCTGTAATGTCTGTTCATAGCAACACTGCCTATGAACAGTGATCACAAAAGAACAGATGATTTAAGCAACACACTCATATGCACTGATTTCAGTGAGTGTGTCTGAATTCTTATGAATGTGACTTTTTCCAAGCTTAGATGAAGCACCTTTTCAGCTGGCTATCAAGTCAAGGGAGAGTATGATGAACCTTTCTGTGCATGTAATTGAGAGACTTGGGTTTTGCCACCATGATTGGGTTTCAAATTTAATTATATTTGTAGTTTATGTGGAAAATAAATCATTTTTAAAACAGTCGAATCTAAACTCAGACACGTCACATACACAATCTCAAAAATGACACCACAGTTATAAACAGATACAGAAGCACACGTCAGACTAGTTATTTATTTAGCTTTAGCATTTCCACACTTCTTTTTACTGTTGCGCTAAGCAGAACTTCTTCTCTGCATAGTATACAGCATGTCATGTGCCATTTAACAGTAACAAGTTCTCTATTATGATAATCACTTTTACAAGTTATTTAATAGAGCAGGTTTCAGATGATCCCCATGCACGCAGTTAGTGTACACTTGCTTTTGTGACAGATGCTTTTGCAGCTTTTAGTGAAAATAAAAAGAATATATAACAATTTTTACCTTTCACCACCCTTAACAAAAACATGGCCAACATAACAGTGCTCTCTATATCTCAGACATGAGTTCAAAAGGTGCCGTGTCCTTCATAAAAGGAGATGGGAGTCACATTGCTGCCAAGATGTATATTTACAAAGCTTATATACACTAACTATGACATTCAAAGTCTCTCTTTGACCATAAAGTTTGGAAATGGAGTGCAGTAGTGGCAGCTAGCTTACAAACAGCTCACACCAGTTTGGTTCAAAATGAGTCAAACTCCTTTTAACAGGTTCTCTTCTTGTTCTTCAGACTCCTTTGACCAGGGTCACAGTTTGCCCCGGCTCAGTCTTCTGGGAAAGGCTGTCTGTGTTTTTGGCGTTGTCGGCTCGTGGGCGTCGCAGGTTCAGAAAGCTGAAGCGTGCTTCCAGGCTGAAGCTCTTCTTGGTGCTGGAAGTCAAGCTGCTGTTGTTGTTGCTGCTGCTGCTGCTGCTGCTGCTGCTGCTGGCTGGAGCGTTGTCTAGATTTCCCTCTGCACCTTCAGCCCGGTCACCTGAGGCACAGAAGGTGGTCAGTGAACATGCAATGTGGGTTTTGTTGTTAGTGCGGTTTTTAACAGCATTTTGGGCATAAATAAT
>VUQS01016125.1:2440-12674 GCA_015108495.1 Heterochromis multidens | reverse complement strand
AACTTACAAAAATCACTTGTGAAACAGACGCTTCGATCCCCTCTGAACACTACTGTTACACTGTGTGCACTAACAGTCTCCCGCCCCATCAGCTCCCCTGTCCCCTCTTTCTCCCTTTTCTCTCAGAGGACTGGACTGCCTTTTGTTCGCAGGGCACTGAAACCCAAGCCGTTTCGGCCGGTAACATCTTTCACTCTCCGGGCCCCACTGGAGCATTAGCTGCAACTCGATATGGGTCTTTTCAAAGCTTCGTATTATTGGGTAAATATGGGTCACTTTGGGCTGGCCCATTATGTCGCTTAGGGGGAAGCGGGAAAAGACGAGTGCAGGTGATGAAGATGACTGAATGACACAGTATGACACAGTGTGAGTGTTAGGACTGCAGTTGCCACAAGGGAATATGTAAGGGGGGTTATATTAACTCCAAGGAGTGATGTTTGTTACTTTCTCCAACAAACGCATCATGACTTTAAATAAACAATACTGTAATACTCCTTTTGGGATCCCTATATGGAAAACTCCTTCATATATAAGTGTTATAAGAGTATAATTTACACAAAAGGTGGACCCTTTTGCAGTTTTCTCCTACAGCATGACTACCATATTCAAAATTCTTAATGTAATAAGAAATGGTGCCACTTTCAGGAGCAAACCATTCCATGAAACACATTTTATAAATATAGCATGTTAAGCATGTATTATAAATGTTTTCTAAGTGTCAACAATCTCACAGTTTTTGGGGTTTTTTTGGCATTCACAAAAGCATTACAGCATTATTTTTCAACCTCTGACTCTCACCGTCTGCTATTACCCTTTGCTTTAAAAAGCCATGTGCGGTTGGATCAAAGCAGTTCAGGGCTAACAGCGTTTTTCCACTTGGTTCTGGAGCTCTGAATACCTGGGCAATGTCTCCTGCTATTGCTAATAACGATCAGAGACTTTCCTGACGGGACCCCGAAAAGTATTCCCCACTCCTGCTGCCTGGAAAACACTGCAGAGCCCCATCTCTAATTCAAAGTGAAAAGATAAGTGGCGAAATGTTTCGGCGGGTTCTGTGTGATTTCCAGCTGAGAATGTGTGGCTCCTCTTTGCGTTTGGATCGAGGATGCTGCTCCCGTGTGAAGGGTATTGGGGTTCTTTAGAGAAATGGCTGTGAAGCTGGGACTCTGGAGGGAAAACTGCAGATACTGGAGGGAGGTGCAGGCTACGTTGGGCCTCTTGTCTAGACTCCATGTGTTGGCTAGAATTGGATTAAGAGGAGCTGTGTGGCAGCCTGGGCTTGATGGAAAAGAAAAGAGCCCTGTAATGCTACAGTGACTATTTCGCCAGGCAGACACTTAATCAACATACAAGCCACAGAGCAGACGCACAGGACAGAAGAGCAATCTGAATCAGCCTTAAACAATGCTCACTGCTGACTACTCTGTGTGGTTTGGCTGCTTCCATACATGAAGGCTTTACATTCTTGTTTACCATACAGCAAGTTTAAGGAGCTAAACTGGCTCCTACATAAATGAAATTCTCAGGTCTTGACTGCTGTCTACAGGACTGACCTGAGAGCAGAGCTCAGACTGGCACCTGTCTGATTTTACAGCACTATCGCTCATCCGGGGGTCACCATTTGTTTTTACAGCACCAAAGATCAGAGGCTTTCTGGATTCAGCCTGTCGTCAACGTGATTCACAACCCAAACAGGGTACAATGACTTTCAGGTTGTTCAGGAGATAAACTCTGTATTCAGTTGAACCAACACTGGAAGGGGGAAAAAAAAAATAACATCTACAAAGATAAATCAATAAACCCTACCCCATCTTGCTCCAAGGACTGGGGCCTCATTAGCTATGTTTATTAAAGCGATGGAGCTTAGACTGGTGTGTTGAATACACAAAGAGGGCAGCGGACAAGCACAAGGCAGACTACTGCGTATTTCTAAAAGTCAAGTCATGAGCCTGCAGGATGATGGTGTGAATGTCCGGAAGTCTTCCTTTAGCGCTCTGCTCCAGCAGCAGTTGAGGATTCCTGGCCTGGGAATGATGGAAGTTGGGGGGTAGAGGGGGTACAGAGCCACACACCTGCCAGATGATTTGTCATTATAGAGGGGTCAGCACTCAGCTGTCACCCCCTAATCACCCATCCAACCCCTCGAGTCACCCCCTCCACCTTCACCCACTAAACTCCACTCCAGTCCTCCCAAAACACCCCCTGCATTCCTCAGGCAGCTCCAGTTTCACTCACAGCACTGCTGCTCAATCTGCCCCTCCTTCCCTACACTCTGCCCTGAGAGAAAATGTACCCCTGTGAGAGACACACAGCACACTGAGCGCATTGTGTGGATGTGTGATGTGTGCTCATGCCCCCATGTGTGCGTCTACACAATTCAAATGTGCTTGAATACATGTTTATCTAAGGGCAGAGCTGTTTGTATCGATACCGAAAGCGAACCGTTGGAGACGGGTTTTTACCAGTGGAGAATGTGTGAATTGGTCCAGGCTGTGGTCTCGAAACAAAACCCCCGCAGACAAGCCAAACATAGAGAACTCTCACAGGTATACTATATCTGTCAACAGCAGTCTTTCATCGCTATGGGTCATAGGTCACACTCTTTTCCATTGAATGCAGCTTCCTCTGGGACATGCAAGTGTGTGTGAGTGAGATCCTCAGCCATTATTCTATCCACTGTCTACCAGATTATCTCAAGTTGTACACTGTGAGTGTGTCTGAGGGGGGCTCAGTGAGGTTACATCATATCCTCAGAAGCATACAAACCCCTTATCCATTATCATGTGTCTTATCATCACCACTGACAGTCTCTGCATCCCAAAAGAGAGGAGGAGAGGGAGGTGAGTATCGCTAACACTTACTTAAGGGGAGAACATGTTTAGAGTGTTAACAGAAGCTCTGGGTGACACTTGACATTAACGCTTATAGAAATACATTCTCATGTGGAGTGACTGACAACCTGTCCTCAAGAAGGCAGCTTGTTGGTATCAGTGATAATTAAGAGGTGCGCTTGTTTTCATTATGAAGGGCAGCATTGCTGAGGTAGCTACCATAAAAGCGTATTGTGCAACTTGTGCCCAAATCCAGCTTCACTTCCTGGACCAAGCATCACCTGTCACTACTCATCCAGAGCTTTTATGTCCTGGCCCTGCACCTCCTATGTCTAACCTGATGGGGGCAGTAGAGGCTGGCTGACTGGCTAGGCCACCAACTTCACAATTAATCGCAGCAGCCCTGAGGAGTGTCGAAGCATCACACACACACACCCCTCAAGCCACTTGACACATAGAGCATCTTTCTTTCGTCTCCTGAGCTGCCACTTGATAACTTTGCCCCCTGGAAAGCTTAGAAGAAGAAAGAGGGAGGAAAACCGTGCAGGAGAGGGGAAGATAATGACATGGCATCGGTGTCATCGTTAACCAAATGGGGCTGTACACAATAGAAGCACATATGCTGATCAGTGAATGGCTGCTAGCACAAGACACACCCATACACAGAGCAAAAGGAGCCTTGACAGTTGAATGTAACATTTAGGGGATAGATCACTGATACACAGAGGAAGAAAAGAGTTTTCCCATGGGGGGATTTTCCTATGCACTTATCAGTTACCAAAGCCCTTCGGGCACAGGGAACAGGCAAAGAGGATTTCAATTAGGAAGAAAAACAAGAAAAGAATAAAGGAGGAGAGATAGAAGAAAGAAAAAAGAAAAGGAAAGGTACCACAGGAGGAGGGTTTAATTCATACGTCATAGTGGAGAAGTACCTCCTCCCCGAGGTGTGTGTGGCAAGTCCCCATAGCTAAGCCCCACATGACAGGAGTTTGTTTTGTTTCTCCAGCTCTTAAGAGGGAAAAATGAGCCAGTTAATCCCCCTGTACATTACTGGACCCTTTGCCCCAGGGGTGAAGAGCAGAGGAGAGGCACAGAGTTCCAGTCAGTTTGTGTGTATGCATAGTTATGAGCCCCATCAGGCTCAAAATCAAAGCATGCAACCCTAGACAGTGAGTGGATGCAAACCACTACAGAGATCACTGTGTGTTAAAATAGTCAGGAGACATCACCTCACCCTCCACTGGGTGTTGACCCTGCCGCCACTAGGCTGTGATACAAATAAATCTGGAAGCAAGAGAGGCTGTTATCCTTGGAGTTCCCTGCTTGCTGTTGTCTCCTTCACTGGCAGAGAGCAGCCTGACTGGGCCTGGCTTCATCTCATGAGGAGACTGCTGGTCTGCCTCCAGAGGGAAAACAATAACACTAAAAGCAGGCCTCTTTCAGATGACCAGAATACACACAAGAGAAACGGACCTCCCCTTCTGTCATTCTGTTATGCTCCCTCTGTTTCCTCCCGCTCTTTGGGTCAGAAATGACTCACCCGCAACTAAAAAGCTTCTAGTCAACTACAGTGCATGCGTATTTTGACTCATACTTCAAGAGAAAAATCAATATTTGCACAGATCTATGGGAGGGAAAACAATAGTGATGTGGCCTCCTCCAGCGTTGTCTGTTAATGGTTTGTTTACTGAGACAGACGGGATAATGGTCTGGGTGTTGGCTAGCGGAGAATCAGATGGTGGCAACACTCCATTCTGTTTCTGATATAGTAAGTAACAAGAAGCGTACAAGAAACGTAGACTCTTAGTAAGGTGGTGGATATATGCTCTAAATAAAGATGGGGCATTCTGTTGACACAGACAAGTTTGCAAGTCAAATAGCTGGCCTCAAGCTCCCACACTTTTATTCTCTCTTTTGGTTATGCAAATTTTAAATCTGTGTCTCTCATGGCTGCAGTCAAGCTTTTAGATCTAAGCTGTAGAAACACTTAAATGGTCAGTGAAGCACTTCATTGAACTATATCGTTGTTATCAATACTGGATCTAGTAACAAGACAATGGCACATGCAATGAAGGTGTTGTACTGGAAAATGGAGGATATCAGATATCTAAGAAACCAGGTCCAACTTTAGGTCTTGGTTATGGTGACAACTCACAGGTATTTGAGAAACAGCCCTACTGCTATGCAAGAGTAAAATAAACAGTTTCCCATAAATGGTATTGTTTGGCAGCGTCACAATATTTTTAATGGGTGCAGTGAGAGCGAAATATGTGCCTTGAGACATTATCTAATAGTAGTAAAAGTAGATCAAAGCCCACTGCTTTTGAAAGAGTTCATCTGAGGTCACGCTAACCGGCGCCTCACTCTCCGGCTCATAACTTAAGCATCAAAGCTGTGTTTGTGCGGGAGAGAGTGTGAGAGTCTATGACTATTTGCGGCCCAGAATACGAGAACCGTCTCTCCAAGGTGCCATCACTCTGCTCCTGTCAGTCTCACCACTCTGACGTCCTGGTGCTGCACCTCAGGTCCCCCATTGCCAGTGACCTCTGACCCACCCCCTGGGCCTTCCTGACCCATCAGATGGATATGTGCCTTGCAGGGATCAGAGAACCTGGGTTACATGGAAAAGCTATTCATGGCTGTTTCTACAGATTCCTCTGGAGTGCCTCTCCTCTGCATATTGAGAGAAAAAGAAAAATATCATGGCTGACTTGCATTTTCATCACAGAGTGAGAAAGGAAAGCAGGGAAAGGAAAAGAATGATTTGTATGCAATGTAAACCTCATATTCTCTAATTTAGTGATGGCAGAAATGGATTCAAAAGCACTCCATGGACCATGTTTAGTGGTCCTGCTAACTTCCAGAGCCAAATCCAGGGTCACTGGTAGTGCTCTTGGCCAGCGAGGCCAGAGCTGGAAAGATGGAGAGTTCAGACTTGGAATCAGGCCAACCAAGCAGGGAGAGGCTAGAGAAGCTGGCTGCCGGTAACTGAGGGCTGTGATGGCACCATTGACTATCCTGGATATCTCCCTCCCACCAAAGCACTTAACATGCAGTATAAGCCAACACACAAACAAACAAACAGATGCACACACTATTCAAATAAACACGCAGACGCCAAGGGATGCGTGGAAAGCTAAAGAACACAGGCAGGAGGAGAGCATCACTCAGAGAGCCATTAACCCCTGGCTTCCAACCAGAACAGTAAGCAGGCATCCTTTAAGTACATGTTAAACATAGCTACTCTCTGTGTGTGTGCACAAGTGATTTATGTATTACTGCTCTGTGTCCAAGTGTATCTATTTAGTTACAAGAAAAGGCTCGCGAACTCTGTATAATTACCAGGATTTCTGCATTGATTACTCATAAAGTGTGATCTAATCTTCAGCTAAGACACAATTATATACAAACACGTTCTTAGCAAACAGCTGTACGATTCATTTATTTATTCAAGCAAGGAGTAATTATTAATATTATTTATTAATTATTATTATTCACAGTCCAGGTTAGAAACTTTAAAACCTGTGTCCAGTATAAAGAAAAACACTGCTGCTCTTAAACAAATCTGCAACACATCTCAAAGTTGCAAAAAGACCACCTAGATATTCCACAGTACTCGTGGGACAATGTTCTGTAGATAGATGTGGCAAATGTTCAACTGCTTTGGGGGGGGCATGCACGCTACTTCCGCACGATGGAAGGAGCATCAGAGTCTAAACCTCTTGCAATCACTAAGGGAACAATGAATTCGAAACTGAATTAAAACATTTTAGAGGAGAATGCCAGGGCAGCAGCCCAAGGCCTCAAGATTAGGACAGGTTGGGTGACACAACAAAGACGACAATGAACCAAAGCACACAAGTAAAAAAAAAAAAGAAGAAAACACGGTAAGACTTGAAGAGGGCTGTCCATGGAAGAATTTCTAGAAATGTTGATGAACTTAAACCGTTTTATGGGCAGGAATGGTGCAAAATTTACACTTATGCTACAGGAAATGCCTGACGGAGGTTGATGCTGCTCAGAGAGGTTTTACATGTCATTACATTCAAAGGTTTACCTACTTTTTCTAGCCCACACAGTAAGTGATTACTTAATGTGTTCAATAAAAATATGAAAAGTACAACTTAAGCGTGCTCGTCTTTCCTTAAGTGCTTTATGATACAAGTCACATTTACCATTACATTCATACAGCGCTTTATTTTATGCACTTTTAAGCAATTTTTCTGCCTTACATCCAGAGTCAATTTAGAATCACCAATTAATGTAGTATGTATGCCTCATGGCTACTTTGGCAATCTTACTAGATCAGATCTAATAACATTTACAGATCACTTTCAGTATGGTTCAAGTCTGATTTTGACGCACTAGTGCAGGATTGCATTATGCACAGTGGGCAGCACAACAGTCGAGAAAGTGACCCTGTAAAAGCTAGGATACATCTTGTGCATGTAGTGAATACTACTCATGTATCATGGTTCTCTCTGTGTTACTGTTCTAAGTGTGTCTGACTAAAGCTGTCACGAATATTAACTTCAAAGTGTCTAAATGACAAAATGCTTGGAGAAGCCAGAAATGCTATGTATCGCATATCTGAAAAAGGCTTCTGAGTGTTATTAGTTTAATCAAATTGTCTATAATTGTGACTTCGGTGGAGATCAGGATACATTTTATTAGCTGCTAATTTAGAAATCCTGGTAATTTCAAAGAGTTTCAAACTTCTTCCTGCAACTGTATGTCCATGAAATCATTGACTGACTTCAAATTTGAGTTTTCAGGAGATGAAACTGATTGATTGTCTTCTGCATTAATGAATGAAGGTCATAGCAAACTACCTATGCCTATTTAACCCTTCAGACAAAGTGGTCTGAGGACTGCTTCCTTGTACAGAGAAGTGCATCCCCAGGAGAGGAGCGCCAGACTAAACACTCTGTCCATTCAGCTGCTCCCCTTCTCCCCACCGACAAGAGACGGACGCCTGACAAGCACTCCCAACAGAAAACCTCACTTTTTCCACCAATTATAGAAAGCAATGCGGAGTGGGGGAGGAGGCAAAACTTCAAAATATTATACACACTGGCATTTGGCGAAGCGCATTGAGCAACCTCTGTCAGAGAGAGATGGGCTAATTTCAGGGCACCCTGTGCCAACACAAACAACTGTTCTGGATTGCTTTCATTGTCAGCACTTGAGGTTTGAGTCACATTTTTTCAGCGCTCCGCAGCCAATTTCTCTTTCCCCTATTTTTCCCCCCATATGATTTGTCCTTGTCCAAGATCCCAGTCAGTCTTTCATCGCCTGCACAGTCAGCGCTTAAAAAGTATTCTGGTAGAGAACAAACTCAGATCCAGATGCTCATCTACATACACAAAACGAAAATAGAATATTTTTTATTTTAGGACCCCAGAATTTGCCTCCAAGAGCTCATGCACAAAAACATATTGTAAGTCTCTTTGAGGTGCTGTGTATTGTGATGTACCCATTTGTTTAAAGGTTATGGCTGTCAGCTGGCGGCAGGAGTTTAACAGCTACTACTGCAGTCCCACAGTGCTGTGCGCTGGGATTCATATCACAGCCATGTCAATGTAAACATCATATGTTACTGTTTGTGTCTCGAAAGCGGTATTTACTTCTACTTTGATTTTGTTTATTAAAGGCTTTTACTGTTCAACATAAAAGCAAGGAGCCATGGCAGGACATTTGGAGTACGGGCTGTAGTGTTACATTTACAGTCTACTCATAACTCTGACAGCTCACGCACAGTTCTGGTTATGTGCCAGTCAAAGAGATGGGCAGTTCTGTACTGCCATTATAGAAACCTCACACAGTCAGGGTCATATCCTCTGTGGCAAATCAAACACACCTATGCACATCAGGACAGGAGCCTTTGGATATGTATGTGTGAGCGGAGAGGGTAGATGCTGAGGTGGAAGCTGAATGGGCACTTTTGGAGGCCCCTGAACATGCACCCTTTACTCTGCTCTAGTATCCAGGCAGCTGTCTTTAATATAAGAGTCCACTTCAACTCATATTTATTCAGGTACAGCTGACAGAGAGGGAGAGACAGTGAAAGAGGCGTGGCTTTTCTTTTTCCTGGCAGCCGTGCTGCGCTCCTGCGGTTTTTTGGGGGGCAAAGGGACAAGGCGAAAAAGACACAGACACTGAGACGGGAGGAGAGGGAGAGTGGTGCAGAAGAAAAGAGCAAGTTGACATAAAAAAGGCATGGCTCCACTCAGTCCTGTGTTGACTGGACATCCTGTGCAAAAGACAAGCCCTGGAGGCCCTCGGGCCACCAGGGAGTGGGGGTGTATGAGCTCAATTCTCCAGTTTTACTTGATGGCTGTGTCCAAGACAAATCACCAGTGGTGCTGCTGTCACAGTGAGCCTTGACCAAGACAAACAGCCGTGTTTTAAAATAAGTACCTGCCCCCTCACAGACCCTTCCACCTCATCCACACTCAGGCACATCCATATCTCCTCACACGTTAAAGCAAATTCCCTTCACAGGTCATAGGACTGGAGCTATAGTCCAACGCTCTACACAGGGGACTCACTCTTCACTCTCTCAACACTGTCTGCATTCTCTCTCCGCTGCACGCACACTTGTGAACATTAAACCACATCACACGAGTTCCACTGTGGCCAAAAGGCTGGGACTTCAATAACAAAGGTGAGTGTGTATGACATAAAACCTACAGCAAATTTACGGGGCACCTTGTGGGCGGGTGTATACGCAAGCCTGATAGTCTATGTATATCACAAAATCTCCAACTTAGCTGATTCACAAACTGCCAACAGTGCAGAAATGTCAGCACTATTCCCTTCTTTTACTTAACAGCAACATTGCATCTTGGGAGTTGTGGTTTGTCTGAAGGGGCTGTCTGTGTCACTGCCTGCAGCCTGCACCAAAGGGACTGGTGTTCCTCACTGAACAGAGCCTCATTTATCTCTGTGGCAGAGTCCTTCCTCTCCAGCATCGGTCCTCCTGGACCCCTGAACTGCTGACACTGGGGGGCCCCCTCCTCTTCCTCCTTCCTCTGAGCTCCAGCATGCGGCAAAAATTGTGAGATGTGTTTCATCTGCATATTGATTATCCTGGCCAAAAGAAGTAGAACCTCAGCACTTCACTGAATACATAATGTAAACAAGCAGCAGTTATTCAACTTAAACTCTCCTGAAATGTTTCACCTTCAGTGTGTGCTTTTCCAGGTGATTGTGTAAAGAAGTCAATAGCAACTTTTTCTGAAGAAGGAGGAACAATGAAACTAGAAAGCCTTTATCCTAATCATGCTGACATTATGCTTAAATATGCACATCTCAGCCAAATAGCCAAATGAAAGTTACTATCAGGGTGAAGCACTGAGCTCGCCCCCCCCCCCAAAAAAAAAGCAAAAAAAAAAAATGCC
>VUQS01016111.1:1475-14866 GCA_015108495.1 Heterochromis multidens | reverse complement strand
AGTACCATATCACCCCAATAGAGCACTTCGCTCTCAGACTGCTGGCTTACTTGTGGTTTCTAGGATATTTAAAAGTAGAATGGGAGGCAGAGCCTTCAGCTTTCAGGCCCCTCTTCTTCTTCTTCTGTGGAACCAGCTCCCAGGTTGGATTCAGGAGACAGACACCCTCTCTACTTTTAAGATTAGGCTTAAAACTTTCCTTTTTGATAAAGCATGTAGTTAGGGCTGGATCAGGTAACTGAATCCTCCCTTAGTTATGCTGCAATAGGCCTAGGCTGCTGGGGGCTTCCCATGATGCACTGAGCGTTTCTCCTCTCACCTCTTTTCACTCTCCATGTGTTTTTACACCACTCTGTATTCAATCATGAGTTATTATTAATCTCTGGCTCTCTTCCACAGTGTGTTTGTGTCCTGTCTTCCTCCCCTCACCCCCAACCGGTCGCGGCAGATGACTGCCCCTCTCTGAGCCTGGTTCTGCCTGAGGTTTCTTCCTGTTAAAAAGGGAGTTTTTCCTTCCCACTGTCGCCAAGTGCTTGCTCATAGGGGATCGTCTGATTGTTGGGGTTTTCTGTATTATTGTAGGGTCTTTATCTTACAATATAAAGTGCCTTGAGGTGACTGTTGTCATTTGGCGCTATGTAAATAAAATTGAATTGAATTGAATTGATCAAAACAAGGAGGAGGACTTTAAAGTGAAAGAAGGTGCTGGGTTCTTGTCTGTCAATCCTTTGAAGCTGGCAAAGGAACTCAAAAAGGAGCTTGGTGATGTGTTGCATGTCTATGTCCTGAAAAATTAAATGTCTATAATATGTAAAACACGCCAGCTCTGTGGAGCACTAGTGACCTATACCAGCAGCAACAAAAACCCAAAAAACTAATTGGGTAATTGGCAGCCCTTATAATTTATAATTAAAACTATCACCCAAAAGCCTCCATAAACCCTATATTTTCATTAAAACCATATAACCCAATAATTCCCAAAGAAATACCTAAAAACCCTAAGCAACTCCCCACCCAGCTTCCTCTTTGGTCTCTACCAGAACTATTCAAAACCTTTCAGACCCCTGGGGATACATTTGCCCGAACACCCTGGAGAAGACAAAGGGGTAAACAGGTGAGTGCTATACCACAAATCCACTTGCACTAAAATCAGCACTCATATTCACAATAATTGCACAAATACAATACACACACTTTTCCTAACTACATGATAATCAATTACCTTGTGGCTTATATTGTCTCTTTGTCTTATAGCATCTGCCCACCATACACTGAGTAGCTGCTCAAGATAGAATCACACAAATCATTAAAATGTTCAATTAATAATCAATAAATATTTAAGTGTTCTCATATGCAAGTATGTTTCCTAATGCAAATGCAAATGTTTTTTCTAAAGAGCAGTGTGATAAAGTGCAAATGTGCCCAGAAAAGAAACCATTATTACCTTAAACAAAAATACAAGTTTCTCTGAACAAGAAAAAAAACACATCATCATTACATTACCTAACCCTCTCCAATGGGGCAAAGACTTCACTACTATGGTATTCTAGACAGTCGGCACACCACATTATACTTCCCTGGCCTGTAGTGGACAGTCAAGCAAAATGGCTGCAAAGAAATGTACCACCCAGCAATACATTTGTTTGTCAACCACAGGCGGGCGCAATGATCGGTGGCATTCCAGCAGATAATATCTGAGTGATTCAGTTGCCCACTTGTAAGAGGACCACTACAAGGCCCACTCCTGATGCATCTGTCTGCAGGATGAATGGCTTGTCAAAAATCAGGGCTGTGGAGAACAGGCTGGGTGGTGATGGCTTCCTTAAGATCTTTGAATATCACATTCCTTTGTCCAACGTACCTTGCTAAGAGCTGAGTTCTTGGTGAGAACAAATTTTCTGTACCATCCAGCCAGGCCCACAAAGCCTCTCACCTTCTTCTTAGTGGTGGGAACAGGAAATGATCGGATGGCGTCCATTTTCCCCACTTGTGGCTTGACCCTGCCAAAGCCAATAACAAAGCCCACCTCTCATGGGCTACTGCACACTTGGGGGGATTGATCATCAGTCCAGCAGCTTTCATGTGTCTTAGGATTTCCTGAAGATGGGTCAGATGCTCTTCCCAAGACCAAATGTACACCACCACATCATCCAGGTATGCTGCAGAAAATTCTGACACATCTTTCAACACATAATCTATCAATCACTGAAATGTGGCTGGTGCCCCCTGGAGACCAAGTGGCATAACCTTTAACTGGTACATACCAAAAAGCAGTGAATTCCCTTGCCTCTGGTGCCAAGGTCAACTGCCAGTATCCTTTATTCTGGTCCAATGTGATGATGTACTTTGCCCCACCAACTTTATCCATAAGGTTATCAATTCTAGGCACTGGGTATGGATCAAAGGTAGAAATGGCATTCAAATACCTGATATCAATACAAAATCTCAGCGAGTCATCTTTCTTTGGCACCAGAATAATAGGGCTGCACCACTCACTACTGGAAACTTCAATTATTTCGAGCTCCAACATCAGCTTAATTCCTTTCTGCAGCACTGGTACCAGCTGCTCTGGAATCCTGTAGCTTTTCTGCCAAACTGGAGCATCCTGCTTAACCTGTATCTCATGCTGGACCACAGTCGTAAACCCTGGGGTCTCCCGAGAGAGCTCTGGATCTAGGAGTGGTATTGCAGCTTCCTGCTGGGGAGGGGACAGATGAGACAACTGAAACTGCATTCTTTATGCTGCTTGGGAAGAATTTCTCAGTCACCTCCTCATCTTTGACTGCCCAGAACAACAGCTGCTGTTGTACAGGCTGCTGACAGACCCGAAACTCTTTTGGCAAGTTTACATGAAAGGTCTGATGCTTTTTCTGTCTTTCTGGGATATACAGTTCATATGTGACCTTACTCACTTGTTTAGTGATTTCATATGGTCCATGCCATTTGGACAGCAACTTATCACTAGTGGGAAGCAGTAACATTACCTTTTGGCCTGGGCTGAAGACTCTGTCACTTGCCTTCTTATCATACCAAGTCTTCTGATGTTCTTGGGCTGACCTTATGTTATCCTGTGCAAATGCTGCCATCTGTTCCAGTCTCTTCCTCATCTTGACCACATAAGCCACAACATTCTCTCCTGGCTTGGGGCTCTCCCAGTAATCTTTTAGGAGTTCCAGAGGCCCTCTCACTTGATGCCCATGCAGCAGTTCAAAAGGTGAAAAGCTAGTGGAGTCCTGTTAAACCTCGATATAGGCAACTAGGACATAGGGCAACCACTGGTCCAGTCAGCACATGTACTGGACACAAACTTGCATAGCACATTTTTTAAAAGTCTGATTGTGTCCATTTAGGGGTGATAGAGGTTGGTTCTAATTCCCTTCACACCAAACAATTTATATACCTAGTAGTAGTTATATAAATAGTAGTAGGTTAGGCAAAAAATTTGTCCCACAGTATGTCAGAGTTTCTTATGCCCACTCTAGAGAAAAGCTGTAAAAGACAATTAGCATTTTGTTTGGCTTTAATTGACCTGAGGGGAAAGGTCTCTGGGTACCAAATAGTAAAGTCACATATAACTCATTCGTAATGATGGCCAAATGTACTCTTTTCCAGGGGGACCACAATATCTATACTAAATCTTTCAAAGGGAGTTTCAGTAATTGGCAAAGGTTGCAGTGGGGCATGTTCAACTCTGTTAGCTGAAGTTAACTGACATTTCTGACACAAGCTACAAAACTGAGAGACCTGGGTATACATCCCTGGCTAAACCAAACAATTACTAGTTCTGCTCAGAGTCTTCTGAAAAGCCACGTGGCCTAGCTTCATTACTCTGTGGCTGAACTGCTGGGGTAGTGCTAAGGCCTCACTCTTAGTCTTTCTCTGGTAGAGAATGCCATTTTTAATAAAACAACTAGCCTCTTCAATGCAGCTAACCTGACCCCATTCAACTCCCTCAATATCTGCCACCTTCTCAAACCAAGGGTTTAGGGTAGGGTCCTCTCCTTGCAGGGCACCTATAGCTGATGATATATCAAAGTCTGACTGGTTAGTTGGTTTTGGCAGCTCAGCTTTCCTCTTTTCCTCCAAACCCCTAAACTTGTCCTTCCTCCTCTGGGTTTTCCAGGTTGTGCCTCCAACTCATCACCAAAAAAATTACACCTCACTTAGCATTCCCTTACACTCTCTTCATCTAAGTCATTCTCATCATCATCACTAGCCATTAGTCTTTAACTGAGGCGGCATACCAGCAGCAAAAAAACAAACAAAAAAAAAAAAACACAAATTCTTCTTTGGGTTTGGCAGGCTAGATGTATCAATGGCATTGTTAGGGTCCCTGAGTCTAGGACCCAGAGTTTTGAGTTTTGTGTCTTTTTACAGTATTTCCTGATTTTGTTTCTTTGCATTTATATCCCCGGGATTTGGTTTTACATCTAGTTCTGTTTATGGTTTCAGTTTATGTTGTATTCCTTGAGTCCCTTATGTATTCTTGCCTCCCTTATGTTCCTGTGTCTGGTCTCTGTTTTGTCTTATATTCCTTTGTGTCTAGTTGGTTGTAATTCCTCTGTGTTTTATCCTTTATTCTTGATATCCTTAGCTTTTCTCTGTGTTTAGTGTTTCTAGTCTTTGGTCTTCTTAGTTTTAGTCATCTGGGTTTGATTCTCAGTTAAAGTTGTTTGTATTCCGTCCCTCATTTCAGTTATCCTGCTTCCTCTCTGTTCCCCTGTGCCTTGTCTAGTTTTTGTCTGTTTGTGATTCTGTGTTCAGTTACTTCCTGTTTTATTTTGTTAGGATCCCTAAATTATCTTATATAGACCAGCACTGCGTAAATATTGCAGTAGTTTATCTGTTTTTGTCCCAACTATTCAAGTTCAGAAGTGTGTGCATATTGAAGACAGTTTCTCCAGTTGATCCAAGCTCTCTGAACAGCTTTCTTAAGTGATGAAAATACTTCTTGCACTCAGTGTGCCTGACTGGTTCAATGCTCCTACATTCACATTTGCCATCTGGATGTTTTCCTATCAGAGCCAGCCCACTCCTGAGCCCACAAAGGCCAAGCCATAGTCGAAAAATAACAACCGAGTCTCTTCTTTGGCCAAAAAAACAAATGTTTTTCTGTTCTCACTGTATTCTGTACTGTGAAGTAAGCTCTGCTCACTGCCCTGCTCTGTCTATTCTGTATACTGTTTGATATATCTCTAATAGTAGGTCAAGTCTGGATTTGAAATTCCATTCCTTAAAGGTGCAGTCAGTCATTGTTTTTAGGTTATTTAATAGAAAAAAAGAATGTTGTACTCATAAATATACATTGATTAGTGTGTGATTATGTCTTCCAACAAATTGATGCATAAACTCTCATAAACTTAGAATTAATCCATTAAAAATACATAAGAGTGGGTTTGTGGAAGCCCCATGTTGCCCCGCCATCTTTAATACAGTGGCTGAGATAGACATCACTCTAGGTGTTCGAGTGCTGTGGAGGCAAATTTTAATTCATGTCTGCACCTTCAAACTCAAGATATGAAGGTTTATATTTATGTTTTATCATCAGAGAAGGGGTCCCCTTCACCAAAGAAGAGAAAACACAAGGAAAGAGACAATGCTACTGGCATCTGGATAAAATATCATCCTCTTTCTCCTCAACTTAAGCCTCCTCTCCTGAACTGAAGTCAGGGCTCTAATGCACGAAAACGTGCATAACCATGCTTATTTATTCCTGATATTGTTGAAATTACTTATTGTCAGCAAATTAGACATGCTCCTGTGTCTTGACAGCTGACAACAAGCCGGCTAAACAACAGCTGGTTATTAGCTAACATTATGCCAATTGATGTTAGGCTCAAGTGTCCTAAAAATCACACTTTCCCTCTGATAAACAGTTTGATTACCTTCTCAAATCATATGAGAGTTTATTCCCTAACTGTCTGAGTCCAACAATGTTAGATCCATGTCAAAGAAAGTTTCACTAACAGAGGCTAACAGCGGCAAAATTATGTCCAAGTTCTTCATAACTGAAGGGGCAGCTGATCCATATGTCATACAACTGTAATCAATGATAGATCTTTATCTTTATTTTTGGCTCTATATATCATTAAAAATGATTCTGTATTGGCACCCCATTCAGATCCCACTAGGCATCTAAGCACATTAATGATCTTTTCACATTTTAAGCAAACTTTCTCAAAATAAGTTTTCCAAGTCATTCTCTCATCCAGCCACATTCCAAGAAATTTAAACTACTTGACTTTCTCTAAGGGCTAAAAATACTTCCTTGAGGAGTACCATATTCAGTCTCCAGCTCCTTAGAAAATTCACTACAGTCTTCACTTATATTGTCTGGTTACAAAAGAAATTCTTGATCCAGTTAAGTATTCTTCCTCCAATTCCAATTCAATATCCAGGAAGACTGCTAATACTGCCTCTTTATTGGCTATAGCCTTTATATAAACACACACACAAAAAACAAAACCTAAAAACCTTAATAGTTCAAGGTCTTAGGGCCCATTTAAAGTTTGAATTTTATCTCTAGCTGAAAGTATGCTGAAGTAGTTAACTCTCAAAGTAGGGTGGGTGGGTAGCTTTCTTCATTCATTTCAATGATAAAAAAAATTCAAGTTTGAAATATTTTAAAAACTATGAAAGTTACAACAAAGAAAAGTAATAGTCTAAAAGTCCAGAAAAATCTGAACATTTTGATACCAGAACTTTTTTTGGAGCACAAAGTATGCGGAAGTAGTTAAGTGTCAAAAAACGTATGGAAAAATATATAATATAGAAATAAATAATAATAAAGATTTGAATAAAAATTTAAAAAATAATAATGTGAATGCTGAATTAGTATTCACACTAAAAATAATAAGCATAATAAATTAGACAACTAATATATAATGTGTCTCAATGCTATTGCATTGGCACTCTCAATAATAATAATAAAGATCAGGATCTCAGTACTGCGAATGCTGAATCAGCATTCACACTAATAATAATAATAATAATGATAATAATGATAATAGGAAGAAGATGAATAATAATTAATAAATAATAATCTGATGAATAACAAATAGAGTGCCTTAATTCTATTGCATTCGCACAATCAATAAATCTGACAAATAATAAATAGTGTGCTTTAATGCTGTTGCACTGGTACACTCAATAATAATGAACATAAGATTCAGCTGTAGGATTAAACTGGTTGGCTTATTCACCTTTAAGTTTAGATTTGTGGAAAATGAACTGCATGTGTTTTAATTTGAAAAACCAAAACCCGGAAAAGTAGCAGGGTATTTCCGTTAGTTGCAGACGGAGCAGCTGTACGATCGGGGAGGTCTTGAAAACAACCGAAATAATTTATTCTTTCATGCGTTTGTGTACTGACGTATTCCCATAAGGACTAACGTGGTGTAGCCGAAGCGAGCAGGTGAACGATCACGTTTTTAATTTTTTCCCCCAGTTTGTGTGTAAACTTTTGCCCATAGCCACCCCAGGCTAGCAGCAGTACCTGTTAGCCGCTGCTTAGTGTAGCTGTTAAAGCCTAAAGAAGAATCTGTTTTACAGCTTACTTTGGTACATGTGGGTGTCTGTTTAGTGGCATGTTGTCTTTGGAAATAGAGGAGAGACGGTGCGCTTTTCAGGTGATTAAAAGTGATAGATACTTTGTAATCCCTCTGAGAATCCTGACTGAAACTGTTGGGTTTAAGTAATCCGTCAGTCAGTCTTTATTTCACACTTATGGTCCATGAAAACAGTAGAGTTTTGCCAAACCAGGCAATGTGTTGCTACAGCTGCACAGTAGACTTCTACCCAGAAAACCTTTTTAACCTCTTAACTTTTTGTGAAGTAGACAGCGATGGCAGCACCACTTCCTCAATAGAGATTTTAAATGACTTATGTATTGTTTTAACACTTCTACACTTTGCAGTTGTTTTAATTACCCTGGCAGATTTGATATATTTGGGATTGGAGGTTAAAATGAAGTTCAGGTACACAAGGTTAAGGAGCGGCAGAACAGCAGCTGGAAATCACGATTTGACTTCTTGCCTGGCAGTCCTGTAGAAGTGGTCTCCAGGAAGCTGTGATATCTCTGATCACAATCAATGCTGCTTTTCTCCTTCACACATGGTTAAGACAGTCACACAGAACAAGAATTGATGGTGAGATGTGGGGTGTACATTATGTAAAATAGGCATTTTCATTATGTTGTGTCATATTATAAATTAAAAAGTCTTTGTTTTATCAACTAAAACTATGTGCTGGAAACTTCAGCAAACCATTTTTCTTTCTGAATGTCTGGCAGCTCTGCTCCTATGATTCCCTGACAAAAAAGACAAGCGTCTCAGAATTTATTGTCTTCCTCATGTCATATGACTACTAGAACTTGGTTGTGACATTGACCAATGGGAGCACAGAAACTTTAACTACCCTGACCATGGGGAAGGTAAACACTGGCTAAAGAACCAACGGTTCACAAAGGTGAGCTGCTATACTATTTTTAATTCCACATTTTTATTCTTGAACTTGATTGCTACTACTGAAGTAGCTTTGCATGATTCACAGTTCAGAATAATCCTAAATTATCTTATACTGAGTTTTGGTCCAAACCCTCAGTTCATCCTCTGTGGAAAAGAAGACATTTTAGCTCCTCCCCCTTTAATGCCACGCTCACTTTTTCATGGGCTTTTCTTGGATACACATTTAACCGTCTTTGGCCCGCACGTAGTTAAGGTAAATTTCTGTGTTACCTTGCTTAACAACAGTCGGTACATTTTTCAGTTATTTTTGGCCATTTTATAAACAGAATTTGCATTTGAGTAAATTAAGTCTTGCTTAAAAATGGTTAAAGATGTTTTATTACAGCCCTGGTGATTTTTCTTTGGTAGAAGGCTAAAACTTCTTTGGTGTTTTTTATAAGTTTTTTTATATGCAGGAAAAAACCCTTTGTGGTGTCTGGTGACCAGACTTGGTGTGACCCATGGATAGCGCCACAGTTTCAGTGTAACTTACCACTGCATCACTGCGCCACCCTCTAAATATAAACCCAAAAAATGAACAAGCCTTTATATTATGAAGTCACTGATACATTAAAAAACTGACCAAGGAAATTGGAACAGAGTGTCCTGCGTTTGTAAAAATGCACCTGAAATGGTTAATAGCACTTATTGAAGTTTATACATTATTTTCACTGGCTGACTGCATATGGAAGCTGCTGCTGCTAAAACTAAAGCCTCATTAAGAGCTTTTTCAGTCCATTTATCTGTAGAAAAGTTCTGTTTATGTCACAGTAAGTAGAAAATCTTTGGGAGGGTTTTGACTCTTAACATCAGCTTAAACTTTTTGGAATACATAATGGAGATTTTTCTTTTCTCCATTAGTTTCTGTTTTGTTATAGTCACAGAGCGAGTTATAATGGGGTGTTGGCATTCAGAATTGTAGGTGTTAGCTATGTTTTTGCCTTCATTCAGACTGGAGCTGCTCAGCAGGGACATGTTCTGCTCTTTTCTATGGGACAGTGGGTATTTTTAGAGTCTTCATGCACCTCAGTGAACACTGTGTCTGTGTTAACGAAGGAGACCGAGTCATGCTGTTGAATAATTTATGAGCTGCTCTCTCTTGCTCTGCATCTTTCCTCCCAGTTTCTTTTCTTCTTTTCTTTTCTTTTCTGTTAGGGACACAATGGCTGAATAACGTGGTCCAAAAAACACTGGAAAAACCTTAGTGGAGCTCTTTAGCAACTGCTAGAACAGGTTACTTAAGTAGTGGAGAGTGGCTTGAAATAAGACATGACACAAGTGAAGGAGAAAAAAAAGGCATTGCCAAAATATATTCCACATATCCACTACAGGCTCACAGTATGAAATACCTTTTGATGTTTGTGGGTGTGTGAACTGGAGCCAGAACCATGTAGAGGCCCTCAGACAGGAGGTATGCATTTTGCTCTGATCTGTTTGGTCTAGAAATTTTGATTTTTGAAGATCCAGACTCTGGAACAGTTAGGGTGTAGCAGTGTGACCACCTGTACCTGCTGTATATAGAAATAGAGGTCTTTACTGAACTGTCAGTTAAAAGCAAGAGTTTGACTTGCTGCCTGTTCAGTGCAAGCTCCACCTGGTGATTGGCTGATTGACCTGTACAGTGTGATCAGAGGTGTCAGTGGTTCTGTATGTAGTTTGAATTAACACATCTTGTATGATCAATCCAAATCACATAGTATCTGCAGATTTAAAGGCTAAAGCAAACTGTTAGTGCATAGCTAGGGCTTCAGAGTTTCTGTCTCAGGAGCCACGACCCTTAACGTAAAAAGACTTCTTACAGGAACTGACAGAGAGGTAAAGTACATTTGTGAGCAGAATAGTTTTGTTCAGTTTCAAAACACCATAGAGTCCCTGTTTCTGATGAATACTAAGTGTTTGGAAGGTGGTTCACTTCTTACCAGGGTACAACATCATGGTAACTACAGACCTAATCTAATCTAGAGCAAGTTACATTTGAGATAACTAGTGAGATGCTGCCACCCACAACATGTGAACACACTCATAGCTAGATTGAGAGACCCTCAGTTAACTTATTGAGTTGATAACAAGCTCCATGTGACTGCTTAACATGTATATGTAATGTAATGTATACCTTAATACAAATCAATGCCAAAACATAGTATTGGATAAGAAACTCATTTGCAACAGTATTGATACCAGCAGAACTGTCTTCGCCTCCTCCAGTTGACACACAACTTCACACAGCACCACTGCAGACAGGCACATAGCTCCTCCCCACACTAGCAGCTGAAGTAGTTAATGTTCACAACATTGAAAAACACTTTGAGGAATTCTGAGAGGTCAGTAAAGCTCCTGTTTCAACAGCATTTTAGTATTAGACAGGTATCATATATGCTTACCTGGCTAATATTAATCTTTTAACTGTCAGCAATTTTCGATAGTCACATCAGCTGTCTGTTAAGTTATCATTAAAGTAGCAGCTATGGCTAATAATGAAAATACAATGTTATTATAGAAGTAAAGTAGCAAATGTTATCAATCCTGCTCATCTGTAACATTAATAGACAGTGTTAATTTAACAAGATAACAATAAATCCTTTCCCTGCCTACATCCTCAAAAATATGCACGCACATTTTGGCAATGGAAGTGAAGCGCCACCCCATTCATTCAGGTAAGGACAACGAGATTACACAGTTGTAAAGCTTAATTTAGAAGTGTTATCAGCATCAAAATGTCTGGTTGTTGCGTGTTTGGCTGTCAGAAAGTTGTACGGAATTCCGACGGGATCGCGGCCATTTCAGGAAAAATCGGAGGCATCTGTGGTTGCAAGCCATCAAACATGTTGATGAAAATTGGACTGAGGACACGATCAGAAATGCTTGCGTTTGTAGCGCCCACTTTATATCAGGTAAGTTATTTATCTACTCTGGTTACACTGGAATGCCTGGTTTAGATGAATACTAATATCTAAAGTAAGCTGGGTTAGCTGGTATGCTATTTGGCTTTTAAACAATGTAGTGTGACTGTCTATTTACAGGTGAGGTGTCACTGGACTCACAGTCAACCAATTTGTTGTGAGCTTGTACCTGCATATCCTAACTGTTTACATTTCTGTGTTAAAGCTGAAGAGGATATCCCAGTCCCAAGGAGAGAATATGATGATCTAAACCTGAGATGCACTCAGCTTCAGAATGACTATGTCAACCTGCAGCAGGAGTGTGAAAAACTTCAGGCTGAAAATGAGAAGCTTAAAGAAGAGCTGAAAAACTCTACATTTTCCTATGCCACTATTAAGTGCAACATGGGCCCAGACATAGTTAAATTATAAACACAACAACACCATTAAATATTTGATTGGCATTACTCCAGCTGGAGCAGTTTCATTTCTGTCACCTGGTTGGGATTGGCTCGTTTCAGACAAGCAGATAACACAAGAGTCAGGGCTTTTGGAACTTTTGGGACCCAATGATGAGATTCTGGCAGATAGAGGATTTCAAATCCGAGATGAACTTGCAGCTTATGGTGCCACTCTTCGTATACCTCATTTCACAAAAGGAAAAAAGCAACACTCTGCACAGGAGGTGGACTCATCAACAGTAATTCCAGTGTGTGAAGTTAACATTCTAGATGATGTGACTGTGTGTGCTGCTCTCACAAACCTCTGTAAGAGTGTTGTTCCCAAAAAAACAAAAAAATTAGTGAATTCTATGATTCATTAATTGTCATTTCACAAACAGCACTGCACTGTCAATTGTTAGAACATGTAAAATTGTTTTGGCTTTCCTCTCAAAACAATTTAAACCTGCAACTATGAGTCAATTTTTTGTTATTAAATAAATATACAATTTGACAATTTGTTTCTTTCCTTTTCTGTGACATTAACCTGACTATCTTTGGATTGTGTGCAAAACAAAACATTTTTTCACCATTTTCTGACATTTTAGAGACCAAACAACCAATCAATTAATCCAGAAACAAATCAGCAGAACAAAGAAAATAATTAGCTGCAGCCCTAAAACGATAAAAATGATGGATACTTTCTGCTTAGCAATGAATATTTTATTGTATTAATTAATTATTATGGTTATGGTTTGAGAACACAATAAGGTTTCAACATTAGCTGCTAACTAATGTGTGTAAGGATAATTACCCCCACACACATACAAACAACTATACAATGCTGACATTAAGGCCTCCACACATTCCAGTCATAACCATGTTGCTGGCTTTCGTCTGATCTTAACACAGCTGTAATGAAAGTGACTGCTGCATTTGGCACAGTCTATTGTCTTGCCAAAATCAGGCCTTCCGCAGTATTTTCACGCCCTCTGTGTCTCCAAGGCAGGGTCGTATCTTCTTGTCACTAGTTCTGGCAATACGCATGAGATGAAGACATCTTGTGCTTTTGGCAAAGTCTCCCGCAGAAGTTGTTGATCTCTTAGGATACTCTGCACAATGAACTCTTCTTTCGTCCACACGTTCAGATTGATGATGCTGCATTTTAGTTTTTAGACTGTGAAACATTTCTTCACTTTTCACCTTTATTTCCTGTGGTGAGAGTTCCCTGAGTATAGTGTTTAATAAAGCAGTCAAGGGCCCTGGCAAGCCTGGCTGTTCCTCTGTATCAGTGTCTGATGACACTGTTTCTGTGTCACTGTTGTCCATATTTGTCCGCACTGCAGCATCTGGGTCCACAACCTATAGTTCCCGGATGTCATCGTTGATCAACTCTGATGACAGGGTAATAAGAACACATAATTATTACGCTGAGTATTTTAAAAAAAATATTTTATAAATCATTATATACATCACACATACACATATATATACATACATACATACATACATACACACACACACACACACACACACACACACACACACACACACACACATACACACAG
>VUQS01016109.1:55078-67309 GCA_015108495.1 Heterochromis multidens | reverse complement strand
ACAAAATGCTTAAACAAAACAACAAAAAAAAAAAAAAAGACAAGTATGTGAATAAGGAGCAATACTATCTAAAGGGTTTTCCACTCAGGTGTAGCCCAAAAATGCACATGGTGAACTCAGCATGGAGTGTCCATGCTTCAGATGTGTTTCAACGTGTTTGTGTTGTGTAATTCACTGATCCTTGAGATGAAGATCTTGGTCACACATCTTGGGATGTACTATATGTTTCAGCTCATGAGATTCACAAAATCTTCAGAGTCTGCATTTGTGTTCACACGGAGGTTTCTGGCCCAGGAGCGTAGTAGGCGAACCCTGCCCCAGAGAGACGGAGCATGTAAGGGCTGAGAGGACACAAGTCTGCCCCTCTGCTCTCTGCCAAATGGGCCAGGAGTTTCTGGGGAAGAGGGTCAGACCTGCAGAGCGGCAGTGACTCCGCAGTGCCAAGGTGGAGGTGAGAGGAGTCTGCGCTTGTGCCTTTGTAGGATCGACAAAAGGACAGCGGAGTCATGTCTACCATGCTACCTGGCAACAGCTTCTGATGATCCTACACAGAGACAGAGAATCCACCATCATAAGAAATTTCAAGGCAGAGAAAAGGAAATCAGAGGAAAAGAAACATACAGATCAAATAATAGAAGTCGCGAGGAAAAAGTTGTGAGGAAATCTGATACATGCACACAAAAGACAGACTTATTTTCAGAAGGTTTAATATTTTTGTTTGGCTGTCTGCATATTTTTTTTTTTTTTTTTAAATAAAGGTAATCTTGACTCTGGTTCAAATACTGGAAAGAATTTACTCAATAAGAAGAAACCTTCGGAAAACAATAACCCAATATGATTAGCTGTCATGTTAGATTAAGCATGCTTGTGTAGTGAAGACAAAACTCACTTGCAATTCCATCTTTCAGCACCAGATGCCACCAGCGTACACTTATTACAGACACCAATACACTACCTGGTTTGCCAAATTTCCAGAGACAAACTAAATAATTTCTATCCGTTCCATCAGTTTAGTCTGTTAACATGAGTGCTGGAAATAACCTACTAGTGGCCTTTCATAATAAAATATAACCTTAATTACTGACTACACTTTTATTAAATCTGTATTAAACTCTGAAACATCATCTCATATTTCACAGCTAAAGTGTAGAGCCTGGAGCCTTCAGTCTGGCTGCCCAAACTTTACTATGGAGTGTATCATAAGCCACACCCAACAAACCATGACACGTATCCACTTGTATAATAAAGACAGGATTTCTCTCTACCCAGATCAAGTGAACTCCCATCCCACACGTGACAAGAAGAACAGAAAGCTTTGAAGCTAGTGCTGTGGACTTATTTGGGGACTGTGATTCCTGAAAGTAGCTTTGGCAGAAGGAAATTTCTCATGAAGCACACTTACACAGGCACAGCTCCCCCCTCACTCTGAGCCCCAGCACAATTGCATGCCACATGCAGTGCAAAGCAGCAGGAAGCATCATGGCATCAGCATTAAGAACCCAACACCCCACTATCCACGCCCTTTGTGTGCTGTTACCATGGTGACCCTAGCCCCCCTGGTGTGGGTACTCTAGGGTTTGCTGAGTGGGGTGCTGTGGCTATGTGGTATCATGGAGTCATAGATTCTAGCAGCTTTTTCTCCACTGTCTCCTTCACGGGTCCTATCAGGGTGGAGCGGGTCCCTTTCATTGCCTCCACCTCCACCAGCAGGGCCAGGAGCCACACCGCCCTCCAGAGCCTGCACTGTTCTTACCTTCTGTGGATGACGTTAAAGGACAGGGATTGATGACAGAATCTGCTCAAACCTTCTGTCTTTTGTCCAGTAATACTTAAATACTTTAAGCTGACATGAGGCTTCAAAATGTGTTTTTCAGATGGATTAAAAATAAACATGGATATTTGATTTTGGGGTGAATTGTCTCTTTAACAGTTGGGTAATTCCTAGACATGGTTTGGGATTGCAAATCTTATCCGTAAATCAGATTTGTACTATCAGATAGGTGATATATAGGCTGCTATGGTTTGGTGATGTTAAAAAACTTAAACTACAGGTATATTTATCATTAAATAGCTACTTTTGACTGCTCCCTTATTCACAAGGGGTTGCCACAGCGGATAGCTCTGCATATTTGATTTGGCAGATTTTTATGCTGCATGCCCTTCCAGACAAAACCCCCAAGGGATTTGTGTCTCCTCCTGGGATTGACCTGGGGATCTTTCGCTTGTTAGGCAAATGTGTAATCTGCTACACTATTTGTCTATTAAATCCAATTTGAAAATAGATACCTAAGGCAAAATCTTCATTATTTTGTCTTGTTTTGTACCACCAACATTTAAAAACAAAACAAAAACAAAAAACCAAGTATACTTGTTTAAAGTAACACAAAAAGCAGTTACTCATACTGGAGCAGCTAGAACCAGAGGTTGTTTTGAATTTTAATACCTAACAGCTGATAACTGATTCATTTTTTGCAGACTGACTAATTAACCAAGTACAAATAAATAAGAAACATTAACCTGGTATTTTCTATAGGAAACTGTGTGCATTCAAACTGTGGGTAGAAGCAAATTTCTCTAAATTCAACAGTTGTAGGAAAACATAATATGACAAAAACCCTACCAACAATGACACACCATTATTTTAACAACATATAGATGATACTGGTTGGACTAGTGCAAACAAAATACATTTCAAACATATCAAGGGAAACAAAACACATGAAATATGTCATGAAAAGGTGACTTGAAAATGGCAGGAAAAAGATACCACAAATGTAACCTTACAAACCGGGCGCTGTGTCGTCATCAGTAGCAAGTAGTTAGTTTCACATTAGGCGAGGTGTAAAGACAGTGCTATGTGGTTTATACAGGGACATGCCACCATGCAAATAGAGATGAGGGCTTAAAAGAGAGAGTCACCTCCTCTTCCTGCTCCTCTCTCGTCTCTCTGGCCCAATCAGAAACTCATTCTGCTGGAGGACTGAGAAAGCATGAAGATGGTGGACGGTTCCACAGTAAGGCACGGACGGGTGGACTGTAGTTACCATGAAAGAGCGTGTGAGTGCAGAGGGCAGAGTCGCAACCACACAGGAGCAGGAGGGGAAAAACAAAGGAGGGCGAGAGAGAGGAGACAGTAATGAGAAGGGAGGAAGAAAGAGGAATAAAGAGGAGGATGGAAGTAGTGAAGATAAGGCATAACAGGGTAAAAAGAAAGGAAAGGAGAGAAAGGCACAATGAGGGGTGGTGTGAATTTTGATTACGGTGATCCATTAGAGTGCAGTGAGAAAGAAGAAAAGAGGAGGGAAAAAAAAGCACAAGAGGAAGAAATCTGTCAGACCTTTCACTCGTTTTTCCACTCATGGTGAAGCTTGTTTCACAGCAAGGTAAGGCTAAGCCACAGGGAACAGGAAGTCAGTAAATCCAGCTGATACTCAAATAAACTAAGGATCCGAATGGCCTCCCTTCATAATGCAATCAACAGATTTGTGGCGTACTCCTACAGTACTGAAATATGTAGAATGAGCTCAGATTCGGGAGAATTCTGCTTACTACATCAGGTAATTTTAGTTTGTGAAGTGAAAAAGGGGAAAGCATTAATTAGTCATTGGTTAATTGTTTTAGCAAAGCATTTAGTGAACACTATCAGAAATCACTAAAGGGAAAAACATCTACAGCCTAATTTCAGAAACAAGACAATTCAAAACTCAAGCCTCGTGTGAAGTTGGTGCCAACATCGTACCTGTGCACGTTCAGTGGCTGTGGGACACATGGCCCTGCAGAGGACCTTCTTGATGACATCTGGCAGCAAGCTGACTGTAATAAGGAGGATGATGCTGAGCCAGGCTGGACCGCTGGACAGCATCTGCATAAACACGTAGTACATCCTCTGGTAGTTCAGGAAGGGCCTGAGCAGCAAAAAAAAGGCAGAAGGCAGAAAAATCAACGATTCTCCTGAAATGTACTAATCAGCATAAACTTTACTGATACCAGTAAACGCACAGCACATCTTACCAAATGATCCCACCCCAGAGAAGAGAGAAAATAACATAGAAAAGTAGCGACCCCCAGATGACAAAGTGATTAATCCAGGTCCAGTGGTGTGTGTCCAAGGCAAGCTGAAACAAACAAAATATACACATAGTAAACACTAAACCAGCCAATGAAGTCGATGGCTTTGCCTTTAGGTTTTACTGCTGTACAAATTAAGCAATCATTTATGTAGCATGATAGTTAACAAGTGAGGCGCGGGCTAGTTAATACTGACTTTACTTAAATATTTTCCCCTCCTTTCTTTTCCAAACACATGTGCTCACACACCTTTAGTGTTACAGTGAACACCAGAACAGTAAAGATGAGAGTCCCAAACGTCCAGTTCCCAAACATCTGCAGGGATAAGAGAGAAAGAAGAGGGTTAGAGGCAACATCAGTCGCACAAGCCGTTCTCCCTGGATTAGTTAACATCCCATGATTTTTTACAGCAAGTTAAACAAGGAAGGAACAGACACTCTTACATCATATCTGTTGTGATAAAAGGTGAGCCATAAAAAAAAATAAAAGGAGAGACACTGTGGCCACTGAACTGGAAGAATTTTCATATCTCAGTGCATATTTTTCTACCTGATGAAATCCTAGAAAGGTTTAAGGAGACATTGGGAGTGAACAGATGGAATGAGAAAATGAAAGAGGGAGTGTGACAGGATAGGAAGATCAAGGCAAAGAAACCAGCTGGCTGTTGATACCAGTGTCCATTACTTCTTTCCTTTATAAATTGGAGAGAGAGTGAGATTTTTCCCCAATATAAACCTCCCACGTCAGTGAAATTACATGGACACACATACAAATACACACAAATGCACAAACACAGTCGACAGAAAAAAAACCAAACAGATGTTGGATCCTGAGCCACAGCAATATTAGTATTCATTTGTTTACTACCAGAAGGAAACACAAGGATAATGTGAGGAAGCATCTAAGATTTCTACCATGTCAGTTAAGATAAAGATACTGTGCAAGGATTCAGGACTTTACATAGATTAGGGGAATAATGGAGAGCTGGAAAACTACACATTCAAACGAAAGTGCATGGATGATGGTGAAGTGAGAAAGGATGAAACCGCATGAGACGGTCAAACTGAAGGCATAAACAATACGACAGGAACGAAAAGGGTATGAAAGACAGAGAGAGCTGACAGGGAGGGAGACAGGCTTACCATCTGTGTGTTGGTGGTCATAAGCTGAAGAAGAAGGAGAAGGAGAAGAAGAAGAAAGAGGAGCAAAATAAAGAGAGAGGAAGCAGGGAGAAGGAGGGGGGGAGAAAAGAGAAAAGAATCAGGACAAAGGGCAAAATGAATTTCAGGATGTCTCAACTTAAAAAACAGGACCAATCAAAAACAGTTGACATGACAAATTAACTATACAGAGAAAGATGCTATTGTCAATATGAATGGAGATCCAATGTAGCTGACCTATGGGGACCCAGGACAGACACTGTACTACTACAGATCCACAATACCATGACCACAAAGTCAAACCACTACACCTAAACTCCTCTTTAATGAGAATCCATTGAGTGAGTGTTTATAATGAGAGCACTTACTTTACATCTATTTATTCTCTCTAATCCCCTAAAAGATGCCTCAAACACCACAAAAAGCCATTAAGTCTTCAGCTTCCACTCTGTTCACATACCGGCTGTTTTCACTGCCTTTTGCCGCCTCGGAGACAGACGCTTACCTGGCCATTGCTGGTGAAGGTGGTGTTGTCAAACAGGAAGTAGGCACCGAAGAAGAAGACAACAGCATCAAACACACCCAGGCATGTCCAGTACAGAAAGACAGGCCAGCGAAGGAGGGAGTTCTTTGCAATGTCCCTGACAGAAGCAAACACTTTATTGTTATAAATAACAACTATTACATGCACAAAGACAATATTTGGGGATCAGATTTCTTCTGAGCTCACCTGTACAAGGAAGGCTCTCTCTTCAGTGTCTCCATGCTGACATGCTGTTCAACCAGGCTGTACAGGAGAATGGGGAGTGAGGTGAAGCTGATGTTGTACAGCGTCAGATACGCCGTGTCGTACAGAGGCTGCGGAGGAAACGTAACACAGATAGGATCAGCCAGCTAAAACTGAAATTAGAAGCTGCACGTATCCATTTTTTTGGAAAACAACAAAGAAACATATTTGACTTATTTCCAGCTAGCAGTGTTACTGTGGTTCTCTTAATGGTGTCCTGGGAACCGCTGAGGTGCATAGACCACACTTACACTAACAAAACAAGCACAATGAGCCTCATCCACTAATGTGTGTGTAGAAATGTTCTTATCCCACACAAAAAAGTATTCTTTTCAAGTATTCGGGTTGAAAACATTTACAACAGAAATAGTTCTGACAGCAGCTTAGAGAACCCCCCACCCATAATACAGGGTTACGGAGATGTGCTCGGAAAGGGGTCCCTGGCCCCAGAGAACCTCTGGCCTAACACACACACACACACACACACACACACACACACAGTGCATATCCATATTTAAACTTTAATATCTGTGAATCCATTCTCCTGATTTGGACTCTTTTAATATTATGTGCCTTGTGTATGAAAAGCTGTAAACAAAATCTTAGTCCCCTACGTGCAAAATTGTGGTTTCTACAGGTCTCCAAATCTGCTCTTCTCATTCTATGTTAACTTGAGCTACACTCTGGAGAGTTCACATGTACAACATTTACAGAGTCATAGTACCAGAGGTTTACCCTAAAACATTTGAAGGACCTAGCTCGAGTAGTTTTTAGATAATGGAATGTTAATAGCATTCAGTAGCATTTTAAAAACAATGCTAGAAAAATATCTAAAAACAATCATACCTTCATCCATTGAAACATTGAAATACTTGCTTTGAGAAGACTAATGACAGTAGGGACCTGAATTCTTTTTTTTTCTTTTTCTTTTGCATAATTCATATTAAGAAGTGAATCTTTCCCTGGAATAGCTTTTCAGGCAAATCTGTGATGGCTTTTGATGAACTGACATAAAACAACCCCTTTCTTCCCCATTCTGATGCTCAGTTTGAGCTCCAGCAAGTTGCCTTGACCATGCCTACATGCCTAATTGCATTGGGTTGCTGCCATGTTAGCTGCATTAACAAACAGTTGAACAGGTGTACCTAATGAACTGGCCGGTGAGTGTATGTCTAATTTTATTCTTTTGGTTTTGTATTGGTATCAACTGTTAAATGCTCCACTAAGTTTGCCAGCTGGTTAGTTACTTCATCTGCCAGATAAATACCATTATTAAATCCTGCACATATATTGTTAACTAGGTTTATCTTGGTTTTTTTTTGCTGTAAATGGTTGCAAGATCCACAGAGCTGAAGGGAAAACAGAATTAAGAGACAATGTGGTGTCTGAGGGTGCTTTTCATTACGCTAACTTAACCACCACTTCCTCTCTCTTCCATCCATAAATCATTACTTCTCCAGCATTATGGAAGGTCTTCAAATCACTTAAATTCACTTCAAGACACCTCAAGAGAGCCTTCTGGAGAAGCTTAGGGCATGTATCCTTCCTTGCCACTCCTACATCCTCACTGGGAGGAGTTAAGATGCAAAGAAGAGATGCACATGAGGGAAGAAAGGGGACATGCTAGCACACTGCTTGAGCAAAACCTTTCTTATCATCACTGATAGATATAGAACGAAAGAAAGTTACTATTTGAAGCCACTGTGAAAACATGTGACCAATGCACATATTACTGAGATAACTCTGACACCATATAAAGTACTTACCTGCTGGGAGAATCCAGAGAAGAACTGATAGAGGAACTGAGGGAAGATGAAGCACACATTCTGGAAAGATTTAAAAAACACAACAAGCGAAGGAAGTGATAAGCTTGTGACAAGTACGAGTGAAAAAATTTGAAGAATCTAAAAATGCCACTATCTACACATTTCTGTTTATGCAGAAATTGTGTGCTATAAGCTCACTGAGTGGGCCGTAAAGAGCTGGCCTGCCAAAAAGGAGAAAAAAAAATGAATCACTTGGCAGGGCACTGTTTGCTATGGAAGCCGCCCACACTGATCATCATGGGCATGAATCCGGGAATAGGTTGCACCACAGATTCATGAATCCAGTAATCTGTCAGAGTAGCTGCAAAATCTGGTTCATTGTGACTCTGTGTTTCACTGGGAATTATGATAAAGTGATTAAAACCTATGAGCCACTGGAGTGCATGAGGCACCCATCTAGTACCTTGTAGAAGAAGTATTGAACAAGCTCAGCAATTCGAATGTAGTAGTAGTGGCCATGGACCAGTAGCATCTTCTTCAGGTGTTTAAACTTTGGGATGGCATAGTCACTATTTCTTGCTGCTTGTCTACCTTCTTTACCCATGATGCCTAAAGAAACAAAAGAGGGTTAAATGCAGTCTAATCTGGAATCTTATCACATGTTTAGTGCTGCAATTACTGTCTTTAGCAGTTTACTTACAAATATCCTGCAATGAGTACAGTTATGTCACAAGTAATCATCAAAATTATTGTCAAAAAATGTTCACTTTAGGTCAGTCAGATGTGCTTTGCTATCAAATATCATTATCAGTGCAGGGTTAAAAAAAAGAGAAATACTGGATGGACAATTTAGCAAATTAGCGACTAATTATGGTGCTGAAATGTACCCACCAATGCCCACATGTGCTTCCAAGATCATGCTGACATCGTTGGCTCCATCACCAATAGCGAGAGTTATGGGGTGCTCCTTGGAAGCTTTAATCAGCTTCACAATCTGCAAAAAAAAAAAAAACCCATCCCATTTCAATCAGTACCACTGTGAATGTGCCACTTAGGAGGCGCCTCGAGTATATTTACAGAAAGAGGTGCAGTTCCTTCACCTGTGCTTTCTGCAGAGGTGCCATGCGACAGCAGAGCACGGCGCTACAGTTGCGACAGATCTCTAGAAAGATCTCTCTATAGTTGCCATGGCCTGCACCCTCCTGGTTGGGCTTTAGTATTGCAGAAAGAGTGGCCCCGTCAATAATGAGGCCAAAGTCGAGGCAGTCTACTGACAACCTGAAAAAAAAAATGCATCACAGACTAATCAACAGGGAGATCCATCTACACAACATCAGTCTGCAGTACTAAAAGATCTACTGATCTGACTAAGAATCAGGTGCACATGTAATGTACAGTAGATTGCACGCATGATCATATACCCAGAGATAGACCGCTGTCTGAGAACAGTCCTGTTGAGTTCAAACAAAACATCGTGAAGACTCTGCTCTTCTGTGCGTTTCTTGGTCAGCTCCAGGATTTGGGTGCTGCGACGGAACAGCTTGCTAGCGTAGCAGGTAGCCGCTGCCGTCTCCATCTTGTCCCCCGTCAGGACCCAAACTTTCATCCCAGCCTTATGCAGTGACTCAATGGTGTCTGCAGCTTTCTCCTGGAGCCTGCGCATCAATAAGTCAATAAGTGTTGCAGTCTCCACTCAGTTATGCTGAACTAAAGCATTCATCAAAGCTTCAATCAATCCATTACCAACTGGTGATAACTTATCAATGCATGACCACCCCTGTCCCTGCCCATCAGCAACTTATCTGTTAGGAAATTAAACTGTCATGCATGCAATCAATCAAGTTGGGGTCAATGCTGAAGTCTGCTTTTTCCAAGCATATAAAACATCTCGCATATTTATTCTCTCAGTGGAAAAGAAACAGCATTATTAATAGTAAGTCACCTATCAGAGCTCTGACAGAATTTTCTTCTTGCCCTCATGAGTCATGACAATGCTCTGAAGACAATCCTTTAAGGACAGCTTAATGATTCATTAATCTTCCCTTCTGTCCTTCTGTCCCCCTGCTGCTGCACTGTTTTTAAATCTTTCCTTTCCTCTCTTTCCGACCAACCTGTCCTCCACTGCTGTAGCGCCCAAAAGAACAAAGTCTCTCTCAATGATGTCATAGGCCTGAGCCAGCCTCTGCTCCCTGTCCTGCAGGGCCAGTTTGGCTTCCATCAGGTGATGACATGCCTCCTGATATTCAGACTCTGACAACCTTCGATAGGCGACGCACAGAGTTCGCAGCCCCTCCTGGGTTTACAGTGAAGAGAGTGATGGAGAGAGATTAACATATTTAAACGCTGATCGCAAGTGTTCCAATTCATCCCCAAGTTAAATCCATATGTGCATTAGAGGGAGACATTAACATAAAATGTGTTTTCACTCACATCTAGCAGAGATAGAGGTGCACTAGCATTCATTTGTAGTTACATTTGTATCTGTCAGTTCAAGGTAGGTACAATCTTTACTGTTTAGCTGTTCTGGGCTCCAAGACCACTGAGGGAAATATTTGGCTCTTTAACTGCTACATGTTCAACTATCCTGTCTGAGCAGTTGCTAACTTTGTCTTCTAATATTTTGTGTGCTGGAACAGTACCATTTAGAGATTTTTATGTTGGCTGAAACAGTGGACTGCTTTAGCTGGAAACAAGGCTAATTAGGGTGTAAGAGACATCAAAGAAGGGCAGTAAAAAAACAAAACAAAACAATAAGCTAAAAGATGCAAAAATGCCACATAGAGGTACTCTTTTCATGTTCTTAAAGAAAATATTAATTTCCTTTAAGCCTCTGGTTCAAATGTAACATTAAAATTCTAATTTAACACAACTTTAAATGTCACTTATGTAAACGCTCAGTGTTTTAACAATACAATTATGCTATGAAGCTATGAAAGATTTCTAAATGATCTAAAACTGACCTACTGCAGTGTATCATCAATCTCCTTATATAACCTGTGCTGGTCAAACTGTCCACTTACCACTGCATTTTGTTCCACCCGGGCTTTAACTTGTTCCACCTTTCCGGAGACCACCCGCGGAAAAATGGATGAGTCAGCACCCTTACAGAATAGCAGGTAGTCTCCTGGGAGCACACAAACACACAAACCAAACATCTGTAAAGCCAACTGCAAGAACGGGCGAGCATCTGATCACGAAAACAGCCCTGTGTGAGAGGATATCTTACCTGAACTTGACTTGACTATGACGCTCATTCTCCTCCTGACAGAGTCAAAGTTCAGTACATGGAGCAGTTCAAACCTGAAGCAGAGAGAGCATTGGCATAGAAGGGCTTATTGATTCCTTAATTTTGTCACTTGCATTTATGCAAAAAAATTTGTTTGTGGCTTTTTGCCAGAGTGCTGCATGTGAGCTACAATTAGTCAAACATTGAATAATTCTGGTAAGTGCACACTCTCACTTTTGCTTGTGTTTTTGTCTGTTTATAATTCTCTTTTTTCCCCCCAATTCAATTTTATACTTTCAATAATTTGTAAGATAAACCGCTTGCATAATGCCCCTCATTACATCCTTGAAATTTCTGATGAGCAAGCTGTAAAATGGACCACAATACAGACTGAGGTTTGAGGCTTGAATTATGTACATTTTTGGCTGGAGTGGTCTTAGATTCATAAAGGGTAAAAGCACAAAGTGTAAGAAAGCTGTAAAACCTTTTGCTTTCACATTGCCTCTAAAGTCTTCACAGCTGCCCACTGCACCACCCTCCCTTCCCGAGCTCCCCTGCTTCCTTAAAATAGCTCACTATTGACAGACCACTGCAGAGAGTGATAGCGAGGGAAGGCGGTTACACAAACACATCCTACGGATCAAAACATTAAACACTTGCCACAAAACCACTCTCTAATGGAAACTTACTCGCCTTCCGTTTTTACCAATCAGTTGGAGCATTTTGATCCGATTGAGTAGTTTCGTAAAAGCAACCCTCTGCCTGCTCTTTGGTGGTTGTAGTTTTTTGTAACCTCTGCTGAACATGAGACACAAGCTGAGGGCTGTTGTATGATGGCTGATCTCTGACCGCAACTCCATCCAAGAGAATTAATCTTATTTTATCTCCTGTGGAGTAACCGCAACAGTCTCTTAGCAGACTAACCTTTCAATCTCGTCATCTTTGTTGAGGATCTCCATGTAGTTGTCTTTCAGTCTTAGATATGTGTAACCCAGCCTGGCAACAAGAGTGAAAAGAAAAGGATTCATTAAAGCCCAATAAAAAGCAACCATGTACCATTACTCACTTGTGCCCCACTTGGAAAAGCTAAAGGTGCTCTGACGCATTTTGTGTAACCTGAGCTCACATATACGCAGAAGACAGTGAACATCTGTGAAAGTAATATATGAGAGCAGCATTCTCTGATGGTCCATGTTTGACGTGTCCTACGCTATGGTTTAAAAT
>VUQS01016109.1:13230-28808 GCA_015108495.1 Heterochromis multidens | reverse complement strand
GAAAAAAAAAAATTAAAAAAGAAAAAAAAAAAAAAATTAAAAAAAAAAAAAAAAAAAAAAAAAAGCCACAAAACTGTGATTTGTTCAAATTTGTTGCCTGGACCAAGGTAAACACAAATAAGGACAAAATCATGCCTGTATGTGTGGGCTAATAGTAGGGAACAGGGAGAATAACTAAGCAATGCAGAATATTGAGAGCCTCACTGGCTTATATTCCTGTATATGTTGAACTGTGAGCTGGTGCCTAATTTTTCTGTTTTACTCTGCTTAAATTAAAAAATTTCTACCATATATTGACACAAAAAACTGTACAAACTGGTGCATTAAAATTCACTACAACCATGACCTCAGAAATGTTGCACTGGAGCGATTTAACTCTGCATCTGCTGCAGTGAAGATATCTGGGGTTTTATAAGAGAATGAGGACTGCAACGGGATCAGTTTATTTCGGTGCATTATGGGCTTTGACAGTGAAGATTTACCACAGATCCACTATGGGTATTTGTAAATTCAAAAATCAAAAGCTTAAATGACGGCTGGTGAAATGTAACTGGAGAGCGACAGCAGGAGCACTCAGTAAACGCAGGTATATGGTGCCATCTAGGGGTCACTGTGCAAAAACACATTAGATGCCTCAAAATGCATCATGCTCATATCTGCCCCATGGCACTGTTGTTGCAGATTCAGGTAATTTGGTAGCTAATTAATTGCTTTGATTAGCTGTAATTGGAGGGCCGTTGAAGCACGAGTTAACCCTGTGTCATGGGAGAGCAAATTAACAGAAGGTAACAATTAGGTCTATAGTCTTGTGTCAGCCGTTCGTTCATTCATGAAGCTTCAACAGTGTCAGCAACATCAGGCTGACATGTTGTTACTTGACTGAATGAGTTTTACAGTGTGTTTGCTGTGCGAGTGATTGCTTGGTTCAGTCAGTAAATGAATGAGTGAATCAGGGTTCTGTGTGACCTCTTGACTCATGTCAGAGGTTAATAAATGTGGCTAATACAGCTTGCGACACTAAGATTGTGTCAGTAAGCACGGTGCGCGCCGCAGGACACCAGTCCCTCTCTGAGCAAAAAATAATAGGTGTGTTTGTGTCTCTGGCGGTGTTGATCTGCGTCACATGCCTTCTCTCCATGCCCGGTCCGGGTGCCAAGAGAGGGGCTTAAACCTGCGTCTGGAGATGGGAGCTGTGAGATCCCAGGGAGCGGATGCTTGGCACCGTGAAATAGGATTTGGGAAGGACCGAAGCAATGAAGCGAGAGGGAGAAAAGCCACTGCCAAGTCCTCTCTACGGAATTGGTGCCCCCCTCCTCACCCCTTAAACATATTCAGTTTGCGCACGCACATACACACACATCCACGCAAACACACACACGTGGATATATGAAGAGCAGAAAGAGGGGGTTGTGAATGGAAAGAAAAGAAAATAGAGGAGTTTAAGAAGACAAACAGTGTTTGGAGCAATATCATACAGTCAGTGAGACACTGACCTCAACATGTGTTCCTCATCGTAACCAACTCTTACAACTCTCTAATCCTGCCATGGTGTTGCCAGGTGCCTCCTGCTTGCTTATTCGTGTGTGTGTGTGTGTGTGTGTGTGTGTGTGTCCGCATAGGCATATGGCATGTGTGTGTGTGTGTGTGTAGATCATTCCTATAAGAGGCTGACAAGACACGGAGAGAAATGGGAGGGAGGAATAGCAAAATAAGGGGGCGGGGCTTCTCACTTGGCTGTCAAATACTGTGATTGATTTCCCACCCCGTGTTATCAAGGCCAGCAGCCACAAGGATCCTAATACACACAAGCTATGAGCAGCTCAATGCACTGAAAATAGGTCTATCAAGTCTCTCTCTCGCTCCTGCTCACGTGGTCATACCAAATATCTAATCAGCATAATTGGCTCTGTGTGCATCGAGCAAAGAGACAGGAAGAAAGAGAAAACATAGTTGGCTCAGAGTGTCTCCAGTCCTGAGAGTGTACAAGAAAGAGAAAACAAAATCAGTTAGGAACCTGAGCGCAGACGTCTGAGGATGAGTGGAGTCGCATTTCTACTTCATCTCACGCGTTTATTTATCTCACTCAGTGTGATCAGATCTGATCTGAGGAAAGCAGCTGAACTCGATAAGCCTCGCAGTCTAAGACAGACTGCTGTTGTTCAAAGTGGGGACATCAATAAAGAGTGAAAGAAAACTGGAGGCAAAAAAAGTTAAACCCTTACCTTCTTCACACTTCCTTATTCTCTCTCTGCTTTCACCTGTCTTTCCTTTTCTTACCTCTTGCTCAATGCCCTCTCCACCCCCCTCCCCGAATGATTTCTCTCTCATTCTTTTTTCTTTTTCTTTTTTTTCAATTTTCTACAAAAGGACTTGTGCAATTTTGCCATTACTCATATTATTGCTGGTGGCTGCAAACCGAGTCTTGGCTCCATTCCTCAGGGGTAATTGGAAACTGCAGGTGTGAGAGGGCACATTAGCATACACAAGCCTTGCACAGCATACTGCTTCAACCCTAATGGCAGCATGAAAAATACATCTATCACGCTAATGCCGAAGAGACGGATGTGTTCTGTAGTTACACCACTGAGACCAGTCATAAAAATGTGATATCCTGTGGCGTTTGAGAGCTGGTGCACTCTTTTCCCAAAGTGCGTCTGTTTGTGCCTTTACCCGCCATGCACAGAAAGAAAGAGGAGAAAGGGAGTGCGCATCTTGTAGTATGTTAACGTAAAGACAATGACGGGTGTATTTTTTTTTTTTTAAATATCTTAAATATGTCACAAGTTTTATGGATTTTAGTACAGGGCTGAAAACATGCTGTTTTATGCAGCAAAAAAGTCTACTCTACGCACAGTGCCAAAATATGTCTTACTATGCTGGCACAGGGGCTTCAACTAGCAAACAAACAGTATTTTCTGAACAATAACTTACATTTAATGTGCAAAGTGTCAGTTCAACAGCAGCTACGGGTTCCAGATGACTCAGGTGACAAGAAGAAAAATACCAGCCAGTGAAAATGATCAACCTTAGTGCAGCTGTGATTATAAACTGAGCTGGCATTTAATGAAATAGGCAATAAACCAAAAAAGGCTATTTGGAAATTTCAGCATTTTAGAGACAATGTGATGAAAAAGAAGCAGCTGAATACCTTACAGGCCATTCACTGAGGATAAACTATGAAATTCTGTCAACAATAAAAACCTTTCTTGAAAATGAGAAATGTCAGTATCATCTTAAATTGATCAGAGTGGCCAAATAACATCTCTTCAGATCTAATTTTGCCTTGACTATAAACCAAAAAATGCATTTTAAAATTGCAACAATCTTTTCTTTACAGGGTGTTTCACAAAATGAGGGGGGAAGAATGCAGTTTTCCAAATGAGTTTCTTCTATTGTTTAGCATTCAAAAATCCAAATTCTGTATTAGTTATTATTATTATTATTATTATTATTATTATTATTAACTATATCATGATTATCCTAATCATGATTTAGTTGCAAGCACTTGTAACAACATCTTATTTGAAGCTCATTTAATGATCATAACAAATATATGACAGAGAATAGGGAAAAGCATAATAAGTGCAATTTAAAGTCATCTCATGTTGTAAAGGCTCCCCAGAACTTGAATGACATGGCAACAGTTCGCTCAGCAAAATGATATGCAGCATCTGGTAAGGCTATATGATTACATGGAACATGTAATCTGTAATCTGTGTGTTTATGTTTTTTTACTGGTGACATATGCTTGGCTGGATTGTTGTGCTTGTTCATCGATGCCTCCTTCAAATCATTACTACCAGGTGTTATTTAGGCCAAAAGCTTTATTGCCACTTTGGCATTATTGGTGCCATCTGTTGCTCAATTGCATGATTTGTAAAAAAAATAAAGGAGAGCTTTGGCATTACATACAATCACAATCATGACTCCTGTTTTAAATCAGCACTTCAAATAACATCAAAATAACAAAAAAAAAAATAGAGATATCAATAGAAATATTCTGTAAGACTTGCGGTGAAAAAAAAAATCTATGGCAGACAGTGATGGCAACCCTTCTAGACACAATTGAATGTGACTTCTTTGAATAATATATGTTCAGAAATTATGATCTGGTGGAACATTGAGAAGCAGAGCTTAGGTCAAACTAATCACAAATACCACTGTCTGAATCCAAAAATATTTGATTGATTGTCATAAATTAAATAAAAAGAAAAATTCAATATTTAGCATATTTCTGGCATCAATCAGCTTTACTGCCATATGTGTTTGTGTAATAACTTGTTGAAACCTTAAGAGGAACCTTGTACTTACAGGAAACTGTTAAAAATACTCAAAAACCTATGATGATTATACCTCCATGGTTGTCAGAAATAAAAGAATTTAAAATTCACCAAAAATCCATATTGTCAAATGTAATTGTCGGACATTTTCTATATCTGGAAGTCCAGTAAGTCACTACTGCACACCTTGCTATCAAAAAAGGAGAATTTAAAGCAGAGCAACCAATTTCTTCTAAGGATGTGAAATAATGACCCATTTGGACTCCCCGCTGTTTGTGCATAGGGTGTGTGCCCATTCAACTTCCTATGTTAGCAAATTAAAGGGGGCACACAAGTCTGTATGTGTTATTACCATATCCGCACACACATACACAGACTTGCAGAGACTCTCTTTGTCCTGTCTTCAGTTTTTCCTGTCTATAGGACAGTGCTGTAACAGCTTGTTAAACAGTGACATGCACTGACTTCCAGACACCCTGCTGAGCACATCTCACTGCAGTCAGGGCTTCAAGAATACGAATAAGCCATCACTCCACTTCTTCAAAGCTGTGGTTACTTCACAGTGACTGACTTGAACAGCCACGTGGAACGTGCATGTACACTGTGAATATACACAGTGGTCGAAAAACACAGGGCAAGGGCCGAAAATGTAAAAAGGAGAACAGGAGAAAAGAGAGATGGGATATAGATAATACAATCAAAAAATTCAGAACTTATCATTTATACATTTAAATTTTAATATTACATTCCTGTCCTGAAAAATGTGTTTCTTTGGTTTAATACATCCACTCTTCATCATTTGCATCACACAAGTAAAAAAACAAAACAAAAGTCATACATATTGCATATAAAATTAGTGTAGCACAAAATTCTGCACCTTGTTTATTTGCAGCCTAAGGGCAGCCTTATGTGCCATTACAGCTAAGTGATCTCAACAAGAAAACACATGAATGTACAACAGTTATTAGGATAATTAGTGTTTATCACACAATTTAAAACATAGAAACACATAGAAAGTTTAAAGGTAGCCTATTGCTACAGTTTCAAGCTTTGATTTTATCAGTTCATATCACCAAGTATGCCAGATGATAGGATCACACTAGGCTGATAGGCCTTCTATATTTAGTGTTTTCATTTACGTATCTGTTGAAGTTTCACAGTCCCTTTGAGATTAGTTTTAAAGGGGAACTTCAGAGGGTGGTGTGTGAAATCTTAAACTGCCAGAAGTGAAATCACTTGAGTCTAAAGAATAGAAAAGCAATTTGAAATTAAAAAAGCAGCTGAGCTCAATAGACTAGTTACATTATAATAATGGAATTAAATGTAAATAGCATGCAGGATCTCACATGTTTTGTGATGTCTGTACTTTCCTGTGTCATTTGACGCTGTTTGGGCCAGGTTCTGTAAGTCCACACTACATATGCAGTTATGAGTTATGGATGCATTGTAATAATATGGAAAATGACTTCCAAACAGCTATGGGCAGCATAGCTATCTATGTGAAAGAAGATTCCTGGTTCGAGCCTCGACTGAGACCTTTCTGTATGGCGTTTGCATGTTTTCCCCATGCCTGTGTGAGTTTCCTCTGGGTACTGTGCCTTCTTCCTACAGTCAGATATGATGACTTTAAATTCGTGACAGATGTGAGGTTGATAAAGTGCTTGAAGTATGTAGAATAAAGCACTGTATGAATGTATTGTTAAAATGTGACTTGTAGTTTAAAGCGCTTTGAGTGGTCTGTAAGACTAGAAAAGCTCTATATAAATACCAGTACATTACATTACCCTATACTATGCTATAGGCCTGTCAGTCCTCTGCATCCCTGTTACATGGCCATCAGCTTGAGCCATTAGTGATACACTAGAATCACTTACCAAACGGTCAGCTGTTCAATAGTGTGTAATGTAGCTGCCAGATTTTGATAAGGAATAACTCTGGTTCTGCTTTTGATACTGAAAACTAAAGCTTGTTTTAATCTGTGAAAATGTGCAGATATTACCAAGCTGTTCTATGGAACCTGTGCAGCAGTGTCTCTGACTTGTTTTGAAACCTTCTAACAAATACACCAGATTCTGTGTTTGAAAATGAGAAGCAGCAGGTGAGTGTCTGTTTCAAAGATGGGTTGTAGCCTAGCCTAAGGTTTGGTGCTCTTATTAGTGTCCACAGATTTGTTTTGAGGGATGTTAGCGCATGTCAAAAACCTATGTGAGAAAACTATAATTAAGTGGCAGAGTAGTTGGATGTTGTATCTTTAGCTTTTGGCAACTGGAGTTAATCAGTGGAACTGCAAACATTACAAAATAATGTCACAAGGAGTTTATGTAATCTAGTGTTTTCATTTAAAATCTGTAAGTGTTGTGCATGTGGATGTGTGTGCATGCGTATTTGTGTGCATGTGCTCTCCTTGCAGGAGGTCAGTATACTCCTGTGTTGACTGACTGAGAAGGATTATTATGGGATTAGGGGTGTCTCGGTTACTGGGGTGAGATGATAATCACAGTGGCTGTCCTCTGATCTCGACAGGGATAGGAGTGTCAATCAAACTGGAAACACTCAGAGATGAGAGGTACCACTGCTGTGAGCGTCAACACGTGTGCAATGTGCCCTCTGAGCAGGGTGTTACATGTTTGAGCACATGTGTGAATGTTTTGTGAGAATCAGCTGTCGGGTAGATGGAGGGAGGTAAGAAGCGGGGGGTTAGTGTTTTTTTTTTCTTTTTTTCATCTTGCTAGAAGATGAGTGAATTTATGTTTTATGGAAATAAAATATGGCCCTCACCTCCCTCCCTGCCTCCAGATGGTCCCTGTGGAGAGAGGGTGATTATCTGGCCCATCTGAGCAAGGGAACCTGAGAGTGTTGATGTTGGGTGGGCAGTGCGGTGCCACGCCAAGCCTCCTGTCCCCAGGAGCCTGAATACGATCCCCTTTACCTGCCCCCTGTCTCTGGTCCTCTCCCTCCCTCCTCCACCCCATCACCGGCTAGGCTTACTGCAACTCCCCCTCCTCCTCCTATCCTCCCGCTGTCTACGCCCCAGGATAGACTTTCTTCCACCTGACAAGGCTTGGCCTGGATTACTGGAATACCTGGACAGGTAAGTCAACTGATGAAGGTGTCAAGTGCATCTATGTGTTTTTATGTGAGGCAGAGAAACAGAGAGGGAAAGAGTTTGTAATGCTTAGCAACCTATCAGGAACAAAGCAGTAAACATCCACAAAACATGGTTGCTGAGAACTTGGCAGAGCACTCTGCTCCAAAGTCCACTTTAGTAATCCCATGAATAAATAACCAAGAGTCACCAGCTCGGTTAATAAAGTCTACCTCATTTTGATTTTCAGCCTTCTACTCCCTCCTTTCTCTCCCTCTCCTCTCTCCATCTTTCTTGTCCCACCTGCTAATTAGGCCAGGTCTTCGGTTTCCCTGCCATGTGTGATATGAGTTTATCAGAGCTGCCTGTCAGGCTGAAGGGGTCAGAGAACGGTGTTGTTGGACCAGACTGCAGCCTGAGCCATGGCACTAGCTCAGCCATGAGAGAGAAAAAAGAAGCTAACGGATCAGAACTAAAAGAGATCCTATCTGATGCATTTTGTTTTCAAGCTCAGAGATCCTGCTAAAGGCCTCAGCAGAAGACAAAAAAATCATGATGGGACTTCTAAATGATATCGCAGCTACTGCCTGTATGTAACTGTTTCATTACTATCACTGATATAACACTAAACTAAAACCACTAGACGTTCTGTTCCAAACTTAACTAAATAAAGCTACAGGTCATCTTATGCTTCCTTAATGTGACAGTAAATTAAAACACTACCACAGGTTTACAGAGAAATGTTTTGAGCACTTTTTGAGCTCGAGGACTAGTTTTCAAAAGCTAAGAGTTGTTTTACCTCTTAGCTGATTTTCATACTTCCTTTAAAAAATGTTTTAATAATATATTTTTGCAGTACTTGCTATTTAAGTTTGGCATATGACTTCCAACAAACAGTGATTAAAGTCTTGATATGTCCTTTGCTGGTATTTTCAGTAAGATAAGACAAAGATGAAAGGCTGATTAGCACTTCAGCTTCACTTTCTTTCTCTTTTAGTTAGTAATTAGTAGGTTTAATTTGACAGTTTCAGAAAGACTTTTATAAATAGATACTTGAAAGGTTGGCTTCTCTCAGGGAACTCAAAACACAAGATCTTCTTAACTATTTCCTTCTTTCTTAGTGCATATTTTAAGTGCTTATTTCTGAGTAATGTAAATATTTAATCATCTATAGTCCTAATATATAAAAAGTGGCCTGAGCTTACATCAGTATAATCATTGATAACATTACACACTTTCCATTTTGCAGGATTTTTGCTGTTGAACTAATTAAAGATATGCATAAGAAAAACATGAAAATGAATGAGACATGAATTTTTTGTTCGTGAGATCTCTTCAACTTTAATATTTTACATATTATAATTTGTTGGGGTATTTCCCAGCCAGAAAAAAAAAGTCTGAATATTTCTGCACTGAACTCAGAGGTAGTTTTTTGTTATGTTACATTTGTTGTGGGTTTGTTCATGTACGAGAAAAAGGAACGGGTAATTGATCATTTTTGACTTCTGACACAAGATTCTGCTGTAGATGAAAAGTAAAAATTTATATTTATAAGGGTTTGGACGAGAACAAATAATGATATATTACATACTGATTGATTCAAATTGTGTCAGGATGTGCCATATGTGGGGGTTTTTTGTCTTTTTAAAGGAACATCCTTTGTATGAGATGTTGAACTGTTAATTATACTTCTGTATTTCTTTATTTTTCACTCCTGCTGCAGATTATTAGGGTACACTGCTGTGCATTCAAAAGAGGGCAGTGTAACCACACATGCAGGCTTTACTTGATGCTTACCCCTATTTTTGCATCTCTCATATAAACAATATTACAATGTTAGAATACACCTGTGCATGTAGTATTTTATATAAACTTTGCATCTTTTCAAATCAAACCTTTCCAACAGCAACTTGTTTTTTTGTTTCAATTTAATAGCCTATTTGTCAGGGGCAAAATGGCTGAAAAAAAAAATGAAGTATGACTAATGTAATTTGAACAGACATTTCAACAGTCAGAGTGAAAAACCCAGTGGTCAAGCTGTGAGGAAAAAGCTGCACCTGGTAATTGCTGCAACACCCACTGACCCCTGTGCAATGTGCATCAGCATAACCCTTCACAACATGTAAGAAAATTGCTTCATAGTTAGTGCATTATTGTTTCAGTGATGGCAGAGAGGTTGCTTTGCCTGGCCCTGGGTGGCATCATTAACACAGGCTGGAGTAACGCGTTTAAATCAGATGGCATTGTCACAGGTGTAACTACTGCTGTTCATGCATGTGATTAATGTCCCCTTTTTTGATTAATTTCCTACGTTGGCTGAGAAGCCCTCACATTTGTGATTAATGAACCTGCAGCCTAATATAATGTAATAGTGGTTTATTTTTTTATGTGTATATGCATGTGTGTTCTCACTGGTTCCAGTGTGTGGTATCCTTTAAATCCCAGTTCAGTCAATTGTGACAGCTAAAGGTCAGGCTAGAAGAAATCATGCACAAAACATGAAATTTTCTTAACAGCAGTTTGTCTCACCTTGGAGTTGTGATAAGGGTAATATGCTAGGCTGCTACAGTAAATCCGTTTTTTAAAAAAGACAGGAGAACAGACATAGAGAAACTAGCACACACCTAGATATAAAGTTAGTGGGAAGCTGATACATAAATCCACATACAATGATGCAACTCTGCTCTCAAGGGTCTAAGCTTCTGTGTCTGCCTCAGGGTTGTGATGGGTGTGACCAAGATGCTGCAAACCATATTCTCACACTCTTCTCTTTTCAAGAGGAAAAACAACACAGTGCTTGGTTATCCTCACTGTTGACCTTTTGATGTCTAAGTCAATATTCTGTCTTTTTTCCCCCTCTCAGGCTTCTTCCCTCTGCTGCCCACCTTCCCCATATCCCTGGTGGTGACAGAGACGGAGGACACAGGGGTCTGTAATTAGCTGGTTGACCCCGGGGTTGGGTTGTGTGACCCCGGCAGCCGTGAAGCGCAGATCCAGCCTGATCAGATGAGTAGTTCTGAGGGATCAGTGGTTGAAAGACAGCCGCCTCCGCACCTCAGCCAACCCAGTCACATTAGCCAGTGCAGCCACGACGGGCACAATTACAGGAGCCCGGCTGACGAGCCCAAACAGAGTCACAAACACCTGTCTGGGTAGACTACAAACATACAGACACATGCTTTTCAACATCCACAGACACCAATGGGGCTGCAAAACAGACTACCTGCCACCATTCAAGGAAAGGAAAGGAGGAGGGGGGCTGAAGGGTAACCTGACCCAGGTAGGGGAAGGATAGGGAGGGAGGGGATGGGAGGTGAGGGAGGAGTAGTGCTGGCCCTTGGTCAAGTGCCTTGTATTCCACAAACAGGCCGCATCCAGTTACACTTTACCTGAGAAGCTGAGCCTGAGGAGAGGATTCAAAGAAAAGCTTGTGGACCTCCCTCCCTTTGGTGTACTTTCTTTGGCTAAAAACTACATTCTGATTTCTTCCAAGTATGTAACCAGGGATTTAGTGAAAACAAAGGCCAGTTCACATGTGTAAGTGCTGCAGAAACATTATAAGAATTGGCTTCACTGTTTCTGTAAATACAAGCAGGATTGAGGATTGGTAAATGTGGCTCAACTGTCTATACTGCCTCTACTGCTCACCACACTAATTAGAAGCAGGGAGATGGGAGAAAGGGAGAGAGTGTCATCAAGGACGCGCTGGGAGATGTTCACCTGAGACAGCTCAGTCACTGATGCTCCGGGCACATCAGCATGACCTGAACACCGGCACTGTTTGAAGTTGTGACAGAGAGAACGAGAGACAAAAGCGTCTGGATCTAACTGTAGGCCTTGGGGGAATAAAGAGGCAGGAAGAAACAGAGAGGAGGGAACACAGAGTGAGGAGAAGGAAATTCGATGGAGAAAAATAGGCAAAGAGGACAGGGAGAAAAAGCAAAGGGAGAGTGCTTTCCCACTTTCCTGTATGAAAATTGAGGCCTCCTCTTTAGGATACTTATTATTTAGTCTCACTTTCTGTTACTTATCCCTCATTTGTTTCTACCTCTTTACCTCTCTCAAGTCATCATGTTTACACAAGCTGTTACTGCCATTTCCCCGTTGTCTAACCCTCTGCTGTTTTTCCTCTTTTTTTCCCCCTCTTTCTTTGTCTTTTTGCTACTGGTTGGAAATCTGGAAGGCTTGCTCATCGGCGCCAGCCTCTGTTAATCCCCTCCCAAAGCACCTTAGCAACGCTAGGAATTTAGAGATGCTAAAAAAAACACACGACGACAACGACAACAACTGTTCTTAACACTGGGCTCATATTGGCAAGAGTGGCCACATCTTGAGATGTGTGTGTGTTTTCCATAAGTAGTTCAGAACAATCTGGAAGGGTGTGATAACCAAGGATCTCTCAAGAGTGCGTGTTTGTGTGTGTGTGTGTGTGTGTGTGTGTGTGTGTGTGTGCATATACTGTATGTGTGTGTCTGAACATGTGCACAGAGTAGGACTGTATGTCTATGCAATATAGTTCCTATATAACAACTAGCAACCTGGTAATCACGGCATGTAGTCACCTGAGATGCTCATTATCTAGTCTCTTTACATGTTCTCTCTTTGTCTGTACCACGGCACAAACTGCACACTGCTGGAAGAGTGTTTGTCTTTGTGTGGCGGGCTGCACACACCTGAACAAGTCAATGAGAGACTGAAAATAAGTGAAAAAAATATATAAATTATTACAGACAGCAGTGAAACAATTTGTGTTATTATGGGCCCAACTTTGATGCTAGCAAAATACCTTGATGAAAAAAAAAATCAATAAAGCAAGGTTACAACACTCACAGCAATTACGACGTCAGTTATTTTTCATTTATTGGCTTTGTGATTTTCACACATCAACAGAGATCACCCCTGCACCTCTCGCTTTCTCTACCCAAAATCAATTACTTAGGGGCAATGGTAAAATAATTGAGGGCGCGTTTAGGCCTTGAAATTAATACATAGTTTAAATGTTAAAACTTTTCTGTAACTTCTCACTTTGAAGTATTAATTTACCTCTCAAATTGAATGTGAAAATAAATGACAGAAAGCACAATATTTTTATTCTCAGGCTGTAATAAGATGCAAGAGTTTATTTGGTATGTACTCATTATTATTTTCCCCAGCCATGGATGGCTGTGTAAGCCAACAGAAAAACAAACTGCAAAATGCAAGTGCACAGCATACACCTGTCTTATAAGATGACATTTAATCCATCAAAAAACAAACAAACAAAAAAAAACAATAATAATAATAATAATAATAAGAAGAAGAATAGTTTCTTTTCTAAAGGAAAAGAAATATATACATTTACATGACATATACACTCATACACAAGAAAGATGTTAATTAGAAATTAACAGCATATCCAAACAATAAATGTTTATTATAGGGGATTGTGTTCAAATGAAAATGACATGTTTCACACTGTTTCCACAGTGATTAGGGGCTGTGGCCAAACAGGGAAAGACAATAAAGCTTCATCTGATCCTCTGTTCCTATAGTGGCAGATCTTTACAAGATTTCTATTAGGCTGGTCAAACAGCACATTAAATACACTTGAGGCTGTAGAAATATTCATTACAGGCATTTTGACGGATTTTACAAATCTGAAAATGCAGCGGGTTCTTGGACAACATGCCAGCTGAGGGACTAAGAGTATTAAGACAGTGAAACTGGCTCCAGTGAAGTGACACTAGGGAAGGAGAGCTGCTGCAGCCACTGCAGTTTTTGTGTGTGTGTATTTGTTTTTGCTCACATGGGCAAAAATATGGGGCTAGGATTATTTTGTTACCCTCAATTTTCAGCTATATAAGATACAAAAGCCACATGCTCTGAAATCAGACACTGTACTTGGATACAAAACATTGGGTGACAGGAGAAAGGGGTTATGTGATTAAGGGGTTTTGAGAAAGTAGCATCACAGAGGAAAAGAAAGAGTTAATGGAGGAAATTTGGGGCTCTGACAGTTGCTGACATTTTCCAAGAGGCCTTTTTGCCAACAGCACCTATCTCCCAGTGCTCGAGGTAAAGATGGCCTGTCAATAAAAGAGATGAGGAGCTATCTGTAAATCACAGTCTCCCCACAATGATCCAGTTCAGCTGGTCATAGCCTTGATGGTCTCCTGAAAGAGAGACAGAAACAGAAAAACAAGGAGATAGACAGATACATTTTACTAATTTGTAGGGAATATCAAAAGTCAATAAAAGAAGTTGCATAACTAAGGTTATCAACAAAGCCATATATATATACTACAAGCAGATACAGACACTAACATGTACAGAGTCCAATATGATGAATGTTTAAATGCCAGCAGAATATTTATTTGTTGAGAAATGAATCAAATTTATCCCACATCTTAAACAGTCTGATAGGTGACAACAATCTAATGGCTCTGGAAACAAATTGAGTAGGGTTATAACCATTAAGAGCAATTTATCTGTACCTCTTCGAAATTTTCTGGTGACATACACATCCTTCACTTGTTCCAATCTGACCTATCTAAACGACCCAGTGTTTTGATCACTTGACCCAGCAGAGTTCAAAGGTCAGCCGGTTCAAACAGCTATCAGTGCGCTGCAGGTTGCAGTAGACATCATAAAACTGCTCTTTCTTATCTGAACTCTTTGACCCCTCATTAACCTCTCTCTGCTGCTTTGAGAATTATCGCCTGCCACAGATTTGTCGAGGTAGTGAGAGTCAGTGAGAGTTTGTGGGAGTAAGGGGCTGTCATTGAAAAATGGAGTAAACCTTGGCTATTTGTAACATTTGTAAGAACAAGTCTTTAGCTTTACTTTGGCGACGCAAGGCTTTTACCAAAATGGAAAGGACAGCATTATAACATGCTCACAGTGCTAACAGGTCGATGCTGCATTGAGGTCATGTGGGAGATGAAGAAAAGATTTCCTTAATAACAACTTTTGAGTTTTGACATCATCAAGAAAGCTGTGTGAATAATAAAATTCTGTGAATTGAAGAAATAACACAAAGTTTTGATGTGGGGCAACATTATTTGTATGATTTAAAGGCACTTTATTAAGGTTAAACACAGTGGGCATTTCCCTGTTATAATTAAAACCTGGATATTCACATACACTCAGAAACTTGTAGTGATATGACATGAATGCAGGACAATGTTAAGCAAGTACAATACTTACTGACTTCAGCATCACAAGTGCAGCTGAGGCTGATAAGTCACATGACTTATCAGCCTCATGGTACCACAGGAGGAAAACTTAGTACATCAACAAAGTCCTCAAGATACACTATATGGACTGGCCCACCTACACATTACACCTACAGGAGCTGCTTGGCCATGGAAACCCATGCCATGAAGCACCCAGCGCACAGTTTTTGTGCTGATGTTAATGCCAGAGGAGGTTTGGAACTTTGCAGTTATTGATTCAGCAGTGCGTTGTTGATTTTTGTGCACTATATGTCTTAGCACTTAAAACCCCGCTCTGTGGTTTGCCACTTCATGGCTGAGTTGCTCTGGTTCCTAAATGCTTCCACTTTACCACAATACCACTTACAGTTGATTGTGGAGTATCTAAGAAAGAAGAAATTTCATAAACTGACTTGTTGCAATGGTGGCATCCTATTGTAGCACCACGCCAAAAATTCAGTGAGCTCTTTAGAATGACCCATTCTTTCAAAAATGTTTGTAAAGGCAGACTGCATGGCTAGGTGCTTGATTTTATACAACTGTGGCAATGGGACTGAAAACACCTGAATTCAAAGATAAAGAGGTGTGGCCCAATACTTTGGTCCATGTAGTGTACATCATCTGAGAACCAAGAATGCCTGTACAAAGTATTGTGTCATTTTGTTTTGCAGATGTAAATATGTAATTGAATAGGTGAAAACTCTGACCTGCTGGAAGCACTAGAGGAAAACTCAGCAGACTGCAACAAAAAAGCTCTGGAGAACTTGATTTTTTGTTCAAAATTTCACATTACTGTTGTTGCTGGACAATGACTGAACAACAGACATTGTCTAGATGGAGCAACAGCATACACTGGATAAATGTAGTGCAGACAGAGAGTCTTTAAGTATGTCCAAAGCTAGCAAGACTGGATCGTTGCTTTTTGGGAAGGAAAAAGCAGTGTTTCTGCATGTACATGCTTTCATTTTTAGATAAGACTTCAGTCAACCTCCTGAAATGATCAGGTTCTGATTAAAAAAA